>CAJHUC010001443.1:0-31543 GCA_905146915.1 Ostreobium quekettii
GGGTCGTTCAATGGGGACAATAGTCGGGGCTCGGGAAGCTGCCACCCGGTGGTGGTTATTTCCGGTGGGGTTACTAAGGACCCGGAGGGATTCTCCCTTGGGTTCGACAAACTGGTAATCGATGGCTGCCTCTCGGGCAGACATTCCCTTAGGCCACAACTGATGGGTGGGGCCTGCGGCCATGGCTGGCTGACAATGGAGGGTGGCTGCGGGCACGCTGACGCCCAAGGGTACACTTTTTCCAAATCCGTAGAGTGAGGAGTCAGTGCCAGGCCCGACGGAATCGGTTCTGAGGGGCGCTCGCTCGTGTTGACTAACCCGAAGCCCGTCAAGGGCGCGCTGTGGGTCCCCAAGGAAAGGCCCACCTCGCTCAGCGACGTGCACGTACTGGCGTCCCACGCGGGCGGTCGCGCGGTTACGAGTGGGACAGGGGATCGCCCTTGGGTGGTGGAGCTGCAGGCGCGTTCGGCCTGCGAAGCCTCCCCGCTGGTTCCTATAAGCTCGTCGCCCACGCGCGTAACGGGGTCGGCCGCGTTTCCTTTCGCCATGGCCAAGTCGCGAGGCGCTCCCGTTCCAGGAAGGGTCGTGGCGGGTCGATGCGGCATCTGCGGGGCCGGAAACACGGACTGCCATTGGGGCCTGGGGGCCATCCATCCCCAAGGGAAACTCGGATTCCCGAAGCTGTCGCTGGGCCGTACAGTCGCGTATGGGGGCGTTCCCGTTATCGCCGGACCCTCCCGTCCCGGGAACATTGATGCCAAGTTCAGTGGCCACGGGCTCCATGGCACGCACGTCGGTCGCGGTGGAAGCTCCGCCGGAGGTGGGAGCATTACGGGGGCTATCGGCGGCACTGGTGCCTTCGCCATCGGCTGATTGCCGCTTGCGCTTATGTCCCCCGTCAGAGGAGCCTCCGGCTGGGCGGTCGGGAATGAACTCGGCAGAGGCAAACGCATTTCGGGGCCGCGACTGAGCACATACCTCCGTATCCCTTGCGTCGTCTGCACTTCGGCGTATAGGACTTGCTGCCCGATGGTCAGGCACTCCCCGTTCTCCACTCGAGTCCGTGTTATCCATTCGGTCACAGGCGTCCCCTCCTCTTCGTGGGCGTAGAGCGGTACGGATGGTCGGGGAATCATCCCCTGTGGCGATTGCTCCGTTCTCCAGGGTCGGCCTGGTTGGGTTCCTATAGAAGAGTCCGTGCAGCCGTCCCGCTTTCCAAAAGCCTCTGGCGATCGGCAGTCTGCCGCGGGGGTCTTTGCCCCAGGGACGGTAACGAAGGGCCGGTCGGTGTGCCCAGTTCCGTACGTGCAAGTTTATAGGAGGGGTGAACCCGGCCAGATCTGAGGGTCAGTCCCCTGGCGCGTTACCCTGGGTAATTCAGCGTGGCAAAATACTCATGGTCTTTGGGATATAGCCGCTTTTCCTTTCAAGTACTGGTGGTCGACTGGGCTCGATACCCTTGGTAATTGTGGTACGGTGTCCACAGTTTCCCCGGGTGTGACAGCTGTTCCGATATGACCGGTTAAAGTACTAGTCAATTCTGGGGTGTGTTACCCTGGGTAATTCAGCGGGGTAAGGCGCCCGCCAGTCCCTATCCAGACGGGTTTGTCCCATTAGGTCTGTTTTGTCAGCGGTCCAGAGACTGATTCCCATGGAGGCCATAAAACCGCCCTCAAGCCCACCCGGCCAGATGAGCAACTACGTAGACTTAACTATAGCGGAATTTTAATGGTTTTATCGTGGGCGCCTTCTAGTTGATGCTAATACGAAAGGGGCATCATACTAGTTTAATTCGACACCTTATTTGTGTTTGTAAGGTGCGGCGTCATCTAACGGTATCCATTCTCCTCGAGGACACCCTATTACCTTGAGCTTGGAATTGAGCTCGTCTATTTTCACCACTTTATAAGGCCCGTCCACACTGGTGTCGTGTCTGTCCCTGGGCCTTTTCTTAACCAGCACCATATCCCCAATGCTAGCCGTCCGACGGCCGCCCTTTCTAGCGTGGGCCCGTTGTTGCCTAATTTGGGCCTGAATAATGTTCTGTCGGGCTGCAGCCTCCCATTTTTCCAACCGCTCTCGAGGGATCAACAGTCGATCCTCTGGATCAGTATCCCTTTGGTCCATATCCTGGTCTTTAGTAAGACTCGGGGAGCGGCCGAAAGCCAGCTCATACGGAGTGAGCTGGGTACTGCTCTGGTTCGAGACGCGCAAGCCTCGGGCTACTCGCTGAAGGACTTGGTCCCACGTACATTGGGGGTTCTCTTGGAGTGCCACCTTTACTTTTTCTTCTATAGTCTGATTACAGCGTTCCACTAACCCGTTAGTTTGAGGGTGGCGCTTTCGGGCTTTACGATGACGCACGGAATAAGCCATAAGCATTTGGTGTGTGTGGCCGCCGAATTCGGTTCCCTGGTCCGTTACTATTTCATCAGGATACGGAAACCGACATAAGATATTGTCCTCTATCCATGCAGCTACTACAGCTGAGTTACGGACGGCCAGTGCTCCTACTTCTACCCACTTGGTAAAGTAATCTATGGCGACTATACAGTATCGAGCCCATGGATGCTGCTGAAATGAACAAATAAGATCAATTCCCCAACGCCCAAAGGCCCGGGGTGGCGGCGTCTGTACTAACCGCGGAGCCAAGAAAAACGAGGGTCTTACTTTTTGACAAGCCTCACAAGACCGTATGTGTCGTTTTACGTCAGTTTCCATGTAAGGCCAAAAATACTTAGCTGTTAAGATGGCTTGTTGGGTCTTGGCAATGCCGGCATGGGCAGTCTGTTGATGGCATCCTTCCACGATGACGGGTCGCTCCACTGGCCGAGGTAGCTTGTACATGTGGCCTCGGTGTCGCACTTTTAGAGCTGGCTCCTCCCAAGTATAGCGCTGGGCTCGTCGTCTCAGCCGCTTCCGGTCCTCTGCCGTAGCTTCTTCGGGGTAGTTTCCCTGCTGCAAGTAATTTAATAGAGGTGCATCTTCCCAGGGCTCAGTACTTTCTTCGGGAGAGACACGCTTGCTTTCAGGCGACAGAAACTCTTCTTCTTCTGTGGAGATTATTATTTCCTGTCCTAGCAAGGGTGTGCTGGACTTGACCATCTGAGCTTCTATTGACTCAACTTCTTGAGATTGTTTCTCTCCTTCCGAATCCAAAGGGGAAGCTGGCTCGGTGACCCCTGTTTGAAGGGTATCCGACCGTTCTGAGTTTTCCCCTAGTGTGACAGGGTTTCCGGCACCTTTAGGGTCTACGGGACTTTCATGTAAACGAGGTCCGGTCACCAACCAAGGATTCAGAACGGCATTATCCGTATCTGGCTCTCGAGTGACCGCTTCACTGTCCCTGACCACGTCGGTCCACACTTCCCGACGGGTTGTAATGGAATCTCCAATTCTTACTAAGTTTGTACATTTGCCAGACGTTGTGGCAGCTCTAAGAGCTGTGCTCCACCCTCTATTGGCTGGACGTATAACAGTTATATCGGTATCTTCTCCTATTTCCTTGAAGTCATGGGCAGACCAGTCATGTTCAGAAAGCTCGTCATTAAAGTCGTCATCAGTCCCCTCCCCTTCGAGTTCCCTGCTTAGTAATGGCAGGGAATCCCCCGGTCCGGGCTTTGAATCCCGGCCGGCTTCTCCTTGGGAGCTAGGGATCATCTTCCCTGACCCCTTTGGTCGGGACAGGGCTGGTTGAGGGGAGGCGGGACAAAGCGTCTACATTGGCGCTTTGTCGGCCTGGCCGATACTCGATGGAAAAATCGAAGGCCTGCAGCCTTAGAGACCATCGTAAAAGATGGCCTGTGAGTCCAGTGGTTGTCATGAGCCAAACGAGGGCTTTTTGGTCAGTCTGTAGTACAAACTTCCTGCCGTACAGATACGGTCGGAAGTATTCAATGCCCCAACGAGCGGCTAGACATTCTCCGGTGACGGGGGCGTAGTTCCGTTCACTGGGACTGTTGCGTCGACTGGCATACGCCACCACAGCTTCTCCGTCCTCATATTTTTGTCCGAGGATAGCTCCAATGGCTTCCTTGGACCAGTCCGTCTGGACATAGAACGTGCGAGTGAAGTCAGGAGCTCGTACGACAGGCGAGCATGTTAGGGCTGCCTTGAGGGCTCGGAAGGCTCGGTCGCACTCGTCTGTCCAGGCCCATTGGGCCGATTTCTTTAGCAGCTGAGTCAGAGGGGTAGCTGTGCGAGCAAAGCCCTTAATGAACCTCCTATAATAGGAGGCCAATCCCAAGAAAGCTCGGATATCTCTGACGCCTTCAGGGGTGGGTACCGCTGCCACGGCGGCCACCTTTTTTGGGTTGGGTTTCACAGTTCTGCCACTAACTATGTGGCCCAAGTAGAGTAGTTCTGTGAAACAAAAATCGGACTTAGTCGGGGATACCCTCAACCCGGCCGTGAAGAGCAGGTCAATGACCTCAGCTAGGACCGTTAGGTGCTCTTCGAAAGTAGTGGTGAAGATGATTATATCATCTAAATACACCATAACGGTTTTCCAAAGCAGATCCCCAAGCGTTTCGTCCATTAGGCGCTGGAAAAGGGCTGGGGCACCGCACAGCCCAAACGGAAGTCGGGTGAATTCATACAGCCCAAATTTCGTAATGAATGCCGTTTTTTCGGCGTCCTGATCTGTCAATGGGATCTGCCAGTATCCCGCCTTCAAATCCAAGGCTGAAAAAAACAGGGCTCCTCCCAGTGTGTCCAGGGCTTCATCTATCCTAGGTAAAGGATATACATCCTTCTTGGTGACGGCATTAAGCCGTCTATAGTCTATACAAAATCGTGGCGTTCCGTCTGGCTTCGGTACCACTACTACAGGAGATGCCCAGGCAGATTTCGACTTCCGTATAATTTTCGCAGCTAGCATCTTACTAATTTCCTGCCGGATAACCTCATTTTCTGGTGGTGAGAAACGATATGGCCGTTGCTTGATTGGCCGAGCATCTCCCGTAGGGATGCAATCCATTCCCACCCGAGTGGTACCCAGCTCCTGTAGGTTCCACGCAAAGGCGTGGTCCTTGGTAAGGAGCAAGTCTCGCAGCGAGGCCTTTTGGGTTATGGATAAGGTATCCCCTATTTTCAGTGTGCTCATTCGAGCCTGAAGGGGTAACTTGGGCGGCTCAGGCTTAGATTCGTATTGCACAGCCTTGGCCATCAGCACTTGGTCCGCCAGGTAGTTACCGGGCTGCCATACCCAATGGGAGGCAGCCAGGACTTCGTTTCCATCCTGGAGACCGGCCATTATAGCAGCCCAGTCATTGTGTACGTTTCCAGGATACTTCCCTTGTATTTGCTTCTGCAGCTCCAAAACTATTTGGAGCTTTTCTACTGTAGTAAGCCCCTTCAGTGGTTCCGAAGTAGACGGAATATCATCCCCGTTTTCAACCTCTATTGGGGAAATCGGGAACTCTTCCTCATAGGGAGGTTCCTCAAAGTCTGCGGTATATACTTGCTCTCGGTACATTTCCCGAAACTGATGCTCCCGATGAGACCACACAATTCTTCGAAAAGATTGTGAATTACACGGATCAGTTGACTCCATTTCCCGACATCTAGGAAAATTAGAAAAAGGGGCATTGTACTGCCCATTCGGCCCGCCTTCCCAGGGCGGCTTGCTTTCCCATCCATAGAAAGACTTGGCGTCATTCCTCCGGCTTTCCCCAGGGACCTCAGTGGCGCCAGAATCCGACTGGGTCCCATTCAAAAATGTTCCCTATCTCCCTGCTGCTTAGCCCGCACTATTTCACTAAGGTCCGCCACCGTGTCAGCCAGGGCCTGTAAAGTACTCTGCACGGTTTCGGCGGTTGGGGTAGCAGCTTCTTTCGTCGTAGACGTGGGCAGCGCATCCACCGCTTCCACCCAGGGGCGCAGGGGCTGCTCCATAGTAATCACACCCAAAAGGGTGCCTGCCGTAAACACAAACTGGGCTGATCCATGGTTGTGCAAAACGATGGACAGTTCCGTTTTGTATAGCAGATCAAAAGTGAGGGGTTCAAGTACAACCCTCCGTTCAATGATCATGTCAGGATGGCCATGCACCCGTATGATAGTCCCCTTTGGCGGGAAGAACTGATATCCCGTGGGGATGGTGGCATATTGTCCTGGGGGTATTTCCCCAGCCACAGCGGCGTATATTGGATTCCCGGTGCCCTCGTATCGAAATTGAAACCGGGGCACGGTGTCTCTGACCCGTCGCACGGTAAGTGGGTTTTCTCGGGCAATGGGCCCCTGGCGTCCATCTCGCCCATTTCGATTTTCTCGGCCATTTGCCATAAAGCAGGCCTCCCCCGGTTCGTCGTCTACCATTAGGCACAGTTCAGGCGCCCCACTATATTCGTTCTCCCATTCCCGGTGGATAATCCCAGGATGGGGTGTCGCATGCGTCAGACCAGGGCATCGGGATTGTCTACTTACACATTCCTTGCCGTGCCTCTCGCTCCCATCAGGTAGTAGGTAGCGGCAATCTGGGCACTGTGTCCAGGTGTCCGCCTTCCCGTAGAAGGGGTCATCGTGGTTCATGCAGGTCCGTACGAAGGAACGCTCCAGAGTGGGAGTGGCCTTAGGATCCTCTGGTCCCCCTACCGCCAAGGGGTCATAGTTCTGGTGCTGGGCATGGCCAATAGGCAGGGGCCCGTACTCATAGAAGGGCCCAGAGTACCTCTTCCTGGCACGGGGATTCCTGCGGCACTGGTTCGTACAACCGTCCGGATCAGTGACCTTAGGCGGACCACTCCGATTTGTACTTCTCAGTTGAGGTAATTCGGCCAAACCGGTGATCCCGTTTTTATGGGGAATACGGGAAATTGGCCTTAGGGAAACTTCCCAGGGCCGTCCTGGTGCCACTGGCTTAGTAACCTGTGCTGCCACTACTTTAGGATCCAGCACCTTCTTCAGGACCTTCTTGGAACCCACAAAGGGGATAGCTTGAAGGTTACCCCGAATGTTACCACGATCTGTTTGGGTTAGAGAGGCGGCCACAGTCGATCTGCTTGGGGCAGGCACCGTTACTTTCCCTATTGCCCCATGCTTTACCGCGCGGTCTGGCGGGCGGATGTGATATATCATCCGGGCGCCTGTGGGGAGCCACGGTGTCAATGCCAACGTACGGAACCCCTTCATCTGGGCGGTACACTGGGACCATTCGCTCATCCGCTCCTGGTTCCCCACTCTTTTTGCTCCGTACTCATTTCTGGTTACCCTGGGTAAGACAGTTCCGCAAGAAGGGTGCGCCACTGTCTCAGGGCGAGCTCGGGAGCTCGACTTCGAGGTAACAGCCACCAGCCAAGCAACCTGACAGAGTGTGGACTTAAGGCATTCGGAATTGCGGTATAGGCATTCTAGCGTACGCCCCAACGAAGCGGGCCCGTCCCCAGTGAATTCCTTGAGGACTGCATTGGCGTCGCGCCATACCTCTTCCGGTCGTGAGGGATCCGGAACCAGCGCCAAGTCGCACTTCGTTTTCCAGTTCATGATTGCCATTCTTTGAGTCCTAAGACTGATCCTCATCAGAGAAACCTGAGTCTATATTAGAGCCAATCCATCCACGACAGGTCCCGGGCGTTGGTCCGTCCAGAAAAGTCCGCGTAGAGCCATCGGGTCCGTAAAGGGCTCGTCTTCCCCAACTCGTTCAGGGATGCGACCCGAGAACACATACCCATATTCTCGGGCAATGGTCGTATAAACTTGCCACCGCTACTTTCGGAATCCCAACAACATCTTCTGGGTGTCCTCGGTTAGTTCGGCTCCTGGCGGGAGGTCGGGCCATGTAGCGTATTGTGCGGAACGTTCCCAGATACGCGCGGGGTCCATGCGCACCCGTGAGCATGCCACCTTGGGAGCGTTCGGTTCAGCCATATCGGCTAGGCAGTAAAGTCCAGAGGCGTGCAAGGTTACCAGCTCCACTTCCTCTCCGTCGGAGTCTATAAATACCTCGCAGGTGGTGGGGACGTCCCCGTCGGGAAGGGTGGGGTCCTCAAGGAGGATGACTTGATCGGACTCGCACTCACTACTAACCCAAGATTCGGGCGACGAGGTGTCCCCTCGGTCATAGGGGCCTGGGAAAGGTAGTACGGGCGCCCGTCTTACCCTGGGTAAAGCACCCAGGGTAACTCGCCCCTGTGACCCGTCAGTTGAAGTGACTGGGTAACTTTCCCGGGGTAATTCCCGTGTGGTTTCCATTGGTAAGAGCGTCGCCGAGTTCCAGTGTTTGGCCACCATCAACGGTTCCGTTGGGGTTCCTGTGGGAGGAAAAGGGGGTGTAACCGCCTTTCCGCCATAGGGCACCAGCTGGGGGACGGGGGTGTCTGGTCTTGGACACTTGTCCTCCTCCCCTTTTGGTTTGATAGCCTCCTTGTCGCAAGTAATACTGACGGAACCTACCCGTCCGCATTTCTTTTCGAAAGTGAGCGTATTGTTATTGAACCTTACTTCCGCCTTGGCTGGCTTCAGCCAGTTGACAGCCAGGAGGAATTCATAGGTCTTAGTTTGGACCACATGGGCTCCTACCAGAAGGGCCAGGCCCCCGACTTGTACTCTCAGCTGCGGAATGTAGCCGTCAGGGGTTTTCACCTCTCCCGACGCCAATCGAAAACGCGATATAGGGGGTATTACATTAGACAAAATCCCCCACTCTTCCGCCTTCCTCCAGGCAAGGACACATTGGGTGGCTCCTGTATCCACAATCGCTCTGACTTTGTGTCCCTCGATTCGGACCGGAGCGTATGTCACCGTATGTAGGGAAGCTCGCTCCCTTGAATCGATTTCCTCTGCTTCCATCATAACATTCAGGTCACCCAGGTCACTATCCTCAGCCATTCCCTCCCCTATGGTCTCATCAATGGGAGTCAGCTCTGGGATCTGTGGAATTTTTGCGCCTTTGGGCTTTATCAGCATTAGGCCACAGTACGCATCCTCCCAGCACTTGGGAACTTGTGCCATTAGGTCCTTGGTGTGTACCGTCTGGGTGGCGTTGCTAATATGACTCCAAGCGCTGAGTGGATAGTGCTTGGGGGGTTTAATATTCCGTACGGCCACAACCCGGCGGCGGGGCCTTGGGGCACCAGATTCGGCTTCCGTTCGGAGATCAACGGTCTCAGTGCCTTGGGGTTCTTTGCCAGTCGCTTGACTGGTTGAGTGTGTGGGCTCGTCCCCATTCGGTGTGTCTGGTGGCTGGCCCATGTTCAATGGATCACGGCTAGTCCCTGGCATTCCATCAGCCAGTGGGGGTGGAGCCTTAGAGGCCAGGCGACTGGAAGTCCGGCGGGGAATGACCTTCGGTGTATCATCTCGCCGAGTTCCCGCCTGCCGCTTAGTGGCGCTTGGTTCCTCGGCGGCCGTACGCTTAGCCATCAATATGTCACTTCCATCCGTTTCCTCCTCCCTTGCATACTTGTCAGCTGATGGGGGGTCAAATCGGTAATCCCTATGTTCCCACATGCAATGATGCTCCGAGGGGAGGGAGTCGTCCGATTCAGAGGTGTCTCCTGAGCTACTAGTTGACACGTCCTTCCCGATCGAGTGGGCCCTCTGACTGGCCTTTTTCGAGCGACATCTCCGCTCGGATTTCGTTCTTTCTTCGGTCATAGCCAAATGGGCCTCGTCGGCCTCATCGCTGGTGGACCTATCTTCGTCACAGTCCCGTGTATTGTGGCCAGCACTACCGCAGTTATTACAGAACAGCCGCTTCTTCCGGCGAGCCTTTTCCACCGTTCCCTCTGATTGGTGGGCTTTCAGGTTCTTTCGCAAAGCCTGATCCAGCTTTTTAATCGTCCTTTGCAACGATTCTGTCGACCCTTCATCGGAGTCGTCCCCGTCCGCCATATAGGCGCGGCTCCTTCGTTTTTGGTAAGCCTTGGCTCGACGCAGCCAATCCTCTCGGCGGATGCTACGTTCCACCACATCGGATAGGGAAGCGTCATCATCGATGTGGGAGCCCACGAATTCCGAGATGTTCTGGGGTAACCCGTCCAGATACACATCGATATACTCAGCATTGGACACGGAGTGTTTAGTGCTCTGCCGAATTCGGCGTCGGAGTGCGAAGAGCGCGTCAGCGTAGTCCTGCACCCGCTCGTCCTTTCGCATTCTCCGATCTCGGAATTGTCGCAGCATTTCGCGGGCACTTCCCAGAAACCTCTTTCGGAACTTAGCCAGAAACTTCTTCCAAGTCAACCGATGGCGTGTCACGGTAAGCTCGGAGGAGTCCGCCTTACCCTCCTGGGGTTCTGCATATTTGGCGAGGAGCTCTTCTGCCCAAAGACCAGCACGCCCTACTAGATGGGCAACGGCGCGATTCACGCGGGTGTTGTGGGGCCATTGCTGGGTATCAGCTGCCCGAACGAGTTGGCTGAGCCATCCGGCTGCCTCAGAGCGGGCCAGACCATCGAATTTGTTGAGCCGAGGAGCCCGATAGTCTTTGTCACGGCCATAATCTTGCTGGGGACGGTTACGCCGCCTAGAGTCACGACATTCCTCCCCACTCGAGCTGCTGCTTCTCGAGTCTGTGGAGCTATCACGCGACCTGGATCGGCTGGAGCTTTCCTCGGAAGAGGAGGATGCTTCTCTGCGCCGTCGCTGGTCCCGCCCACGCTTCTTCTGCGGGGAATTCCGTCGTTTGGCGGAACGGGGCCTCGATTTCCCAGATCGGCTTCGTGGCCGATTACCGTGTTTTCGTGGGCTATGGCTCCGTTTCCTTGGGGAACGAGTCCGCTCCCTCCCCCTGTCCCGTTTTGGAGATATTTTCGTACCTTCTCGCCTACGTGGCGAAGAGTGCCGTCGGGGGGTACGGCTGTCCGACACCTTGTGCGACCGTTTCTTTCGGCGACGGGAATGTGACCTCCGTCTGTCGCTATCCGACTCACTGCTGGAGTCGCTACTAGGTGACCGGTCATGCTTGGCATGTCGCCGGTCCTTAGTTCGGCGTCCCTTCCGGGAACGGGAGCGCTGCCCTTTTTTCGTTTCCGAGGGTGAAGGAACCATCTCCGGCGGGTCTCGCCGTGGAGACCGCCGCCTGGATGGGGGGGCTCCCTGGGAAATCTCCCTACCTCGAGGTTCCCTGTCATTGCTATGCCCCGGGCGGCCATTGGGCCTCTGCCTTACATACCGGGGATCCTCATTCTCATCGTTTTCCCTCGACTCCTGGAGTTCCAGTAAGCCTGGGGATGGCATAGCCATTCGGCCTTCCGCCGAGTGGGCGCGGGGTCGCCCAGCGCGCTCCTCGCGGGCTCGTTTCTCCCGCGCGCGTTCTTCCAAAAGACATCGGTAAGCACCCGGGCGTCCTGGTGGGGGAGATTGAAGGGAACTCCCTGACCCATTCGCTGTGGGAGGGCGGTGTCCCTCCCTTTCATCATGAATCACAAAGGCGGCATCGCCGCTTCCAATTACCGTCAAGGGGGCCCTATCGCGAGCCACTGGAGCATCAAGAACAGGAATATCGTCCCCGCGCCATTCCGGGGTCTCCCTGCCATCAGAGGAAACTGGACTTCCGTCACGCGCCATTCCTTTGATCGCTCCTTACCTTCACTTTTCCTTACCGTTCGCACAGCACCCAGCGGAGTCCCGCCTCGGGAAACCGCCCTGCGCTCCGAAACCAAGCCACGAACCACCGCAGAAATGGCGTCCCAATGGCGAATCTTCCAGCAATGAGCCGGTCACGCACGAATTGAGACGCTCGCCCGTCCGAGCTAAACTCGACGGCGAAGTGCACCCACAATGGGCGTCTGTCAGCGCGGCATGTTCTCCACTCAGCGGGGTACAATCCCCGAAGGTCACTCACACACAACAGCGAGGTGGGCCCAAGGTTCGCAGTTGTTCGTTACAAGAGAAGCCGTGTGTCTTTAAATACCCAAGCCGCGGCGCGGCACCGTTACCAGGGTTCTCTGAAAGGTCCCTTCAATTTCATACAAGGTACGAATGTACCTTTTACCCAGGGTGCGCCTCCCACGTCTCAACATACTGGCCACTCCCGTCTAAGTACTAGCCTGCGTTACCCAGGGTATCCTTACCCTTCCCAATCCACCGGCTGCCTTACCCTTGGTAAGCCGCCGACTGCGTTACCCAGGGTGTCTTACCCTTGGTAAGCCGCCGACTGCGTTACTCATGGCGCCTTACCCTTGGTAAGCCGCCGACTGCGTTACCCATGGTGCCTTACCCTTGGTAAGCCGCCGACTGCGTTACTCAGGGTATCCTTACCCGGCCTAAGTCACGGGGATCGCCTTTGCCGCCCAGAACTCTACCATACCCGTCAATTACCCAAGGCATTCGGCCCGATTCTCCTTGCTGAGGCGCAGCTCGCAGTGTGACTCACTCTCCAGCCTTCCCTCCGTCAGATCCAAAGTTGGGCCCGCTCTTCATTGGGTCAGCTCGTCCTCCTGACACTCCACAGCGATTGTACAAGGCGGCACGTCATCACCTCTCCAGCATAGGCTCACAGGGTCGTCGTTTGTCATCCAGCCTTCCGGTTCAAGGATGTTCGGCAGCAGTATCCTTCATGGGTTTTCCTCACAGGGCAGCACGCATCATTGGCACGGTTGCTTCATCGTCGTACGGGCAGGGCACAACCTACAGCCTTCACAACCAACTACAACACATTCCAATACGCACAGACTTTCCTATAATTCAGTTATCATATCGCAATCAATCCTCAAGGTACATGGTTCAGGCGGGGTACTCAGAAAATCGCCACATCTGCCTCCAGCTTGATGCGGAATGCCTGGGCTTGTACATCTTCAACTGAACAGATGAAGAACACGCACATTTGATTTTCCCATAATGTCTACTCCAGAGTCGTTTATGTTGAATTCCACGTTCATCCAGAAGCCGATCTGTGCTGCATTGATCCGCTCCCGTTACTGTTGCCCCGAATTCGTCAATTCCGTTTTGCTGCAGGTGAAGAGAATGCGCACGAGCTCTGTACCATTGGCACCCGTCGCCATTGTGTGAGATGTGACGGCAATTAACCGGATGATACCAGAACAGGAAGGTAAGGTGGGCAAGGTAGCTGCACCGGGTGCACGCCATCCATGGTCAACCCAACTACGGTCATTGCCACAACGCACACGGCGCGCACAGCATCCGTGGCAGACAGCTGCCATGCAAAATTCCGTCCTTGCTCTGCAAGCTACGGCAACCATGGGGGTTGCGGCACGCACAAGGCGTTTGCACAACTCGGCAACAAGCATGGAGGCTCTGGCATCGACGGCAGCCGTCGGTATGGAACCCTTTGGAGGCGAGCAGCAAACGGCAGGAGTATTGCGGATGCGCACAAGCTGATGTGGACACATCGGCCTGCCAGGCCTGTTTAGGTGGAAAAATGGCATAGGGAAGAGGAGAAAGGGATGATGTTCATTTGAGCATGTTTTATGAACCCCTTGGTCCTTGGGATTGTAAGACAAATGGAATATTGAGCGGTTGGTGAGACCTTCAGGAGCACTGAATGCGGCACATTTCTTTACAACAAATAAACATTTTTGGCTGGAAGAAAGAAGTCGAGGTGAGCACGGCCGACCAAGCTGTGTGATTCTGTTCACGAAACTTAGCATCGACAAGATGGACCCCCTTGCGCATTTCTGCCCTCATGGCGCGTAGTGCATGCAAGTCATGCCTGCCCACGGGCTCGCTCGATCACAATTAGGGACGCGTCTCAAAACACGATATTGTTGCATCCTATGTGAACCCGCCCATTTTGAGCCTCCCAATTCGTAGATATTGTGTCAGCCATACTTAACACACGTTACCAAGCATAGCCACTCTGAACTCTGAACTTTGTGGCAAGCTGAGCCAACGCTCCAGTGCCCACAGAAGCGTGCCCTGCTCAGGCCGCGAAAGTGGCGTGTGCGCACTAATTCACCTCCAAATCGTTCAATCGCCAAAGTACTGCTAGTCGCTGGAATACATTCCAGTGCCGCTGTTGCGTTTCACAAGTTGACCTCACAGTGTGGCGGGGCCATCCCCACTGCAGTACGTGTCTGTATGCCAACAAAGGGACCGAAAGCGAGAGCCAGTTGCGCCGCACACGTCGCAGGGCGCTGGAGCTGCCCAAAGCAGGCTTGGCTTTTACGCCGCAACTCGAAACGTATTCACGTTTCTATGTGTAGATATAGTTTTTACGTTTTTATGCGTAAAAATGCATAAAAACATGTAAATACAACGAAAGAACTGTCCGTATATTATGCCTGTCCTTGGTGGTCAACCCGTGACCGACTGTCCCCTGCGCTCGCCATGGGGCGCGCAATGGAGTGTATGGGCAGTCCGCCAAGCACTTTTAGGACGTGAAAGGCTTGCAAGCCACCTGTGCATAATGCCAGCAAGTCGTGAAGGGCGGTGAGGGGCGCCAATGCTGCCACCTTCCTGGCATCATCGGCTCTCATGTGGCAACATGCACTGGCGAAGAGTCCCGGGATGTGAGGGAGGAGACTGCACGCCACCATGCGGTGCGTAAGAAGAAACACCAAGGCAAAAAGCGCGCCAAGGCCGGAGTGCTGTTCACCAAAAAGGCGCAGCCTGTGTGCACAGAGCTGCTCATGGGGGCCACCAGTTTGGTGCTAGCCGTCAGCCGCCACCAAGCCGTGGACTGGTGCCAGGCACGACTTCAGACCCGATCGTGGATGCCATGAAAATTATGGGGAAGGAAGTTGTTGGCTAGGCACGGGCCGTGGCATTCTATGGCTGCAACGTACCCTGGAACGTTGATGCAGTGTTGCAATTGTGTTGCGCGTGCTGGAGATGGCGTAGGGCTGTCCACTGTACGCAACTTTCATCGTGTAACCTGCGTGTCCCAACGAGACGTAAAAACGTAATAATCGCCGCACAATAGCCTTTTTAACAAATTTCCGCTTTTGCGCATAAAAACGTATACGCAAACGTAAAAACCAAGCCTGGCCTAATGTCGCACCAAGGAAAGGACACCTTGGTAAAACATAGGCAGGAATCTCCGCTGCTCTCTTCAGGGGACAACCAAACATGAGTCTTGAAGATAGACAACTTCAAAGCGTCCAGAGGCGGCCCCCATCACGACTGCACCAGCGGCTTTTCGTTGCTTCTCAATAGACATGCAATAGGCCTCAAAAAATCATTGACGCCATCAACATCACACAATTGAGTGACCACGAAATTCAACAGGCATCGCTGCCCTGAGATGGGCGTCCCTACGTCCTTTGAGAGAATACTGTAAAACACCCAATCCTTACGCATCAGAAAATTCCACTGTTGCGGTTTTTCCTCCGATTTTTTTTAAAGCGTTATTTTATTTTTTAACGTTGCTTCGCACAGAAAGGCCAATAATTGCGTTACTATTTATAATATTTTCTCAGCAAGAACAGGCCAAGCGTTACCTTACTACGTGGAAGGGTTTAATATTTCACAGTGCTTGGTGTGATTTGCGAAGACCCGGTCTCCAGTGTCTGTCGTGGGTGGCCCCACGAACCTCTGCGCTATCGCCCTTGGCAGCGTTGATACATTTTTCAGCGTTGCGCGATGCCGTAAGCCGCTGAGGCAGGCTCAGATCGTCCATGAGACTCCAAACAATCGCATGCTGCTGGCGGACTCATCGCAATAGTCGGGGACGATCCCATCGAATTGACAATCCAAGGGGCCACGAAACGGCACGCATACTTATAGCAAATGCAGTCAGCATGATAGTTTTGGTTGTTTCAGCTCGCGCTCAACTGTTCCTCTTGGAGAAGCGCCAGTCAAATGGCGCATGGTGGGCAGGTTCGAGCACAATACGAAAGGCTAGCCTGTGTGTTCGCGGCAAATCACGCACAATGTTCTGCGTGATTGGCGTTAGAAGGTTCGCATGGAACACCCAACGCCAGATCAGGGCCTGGTGCAATAACGTACAAGGGCCTGGTACACGGTGGGCGATCCGTGTGTAAGATGCTCCCTGGACATGGTTGAGCTTCGTGACGTTACTGCAACGTGAGGCAGCAGGTCAATGCGCTGATGGCGACCGCCATCATGATCAGTCAGATCCTGGGAGAGCAATCACAGGTTGAAATACCTGCAAATGTCACTACCTGGTACAGCAGGCCCATCAGCTGTGAGGAGAAAGGGGCGCGCTGATGCCACAGGATGTGGCGAAGTGGGCTGCCAGCCCCTCCCAACCCTCTGGGCATCTCTCCTGGGGTCGCATCCAGTTTGTGCCAATGCCTGGCATTGAACGAAGTGGCAGCTCTGCTGCTCGTGTTTACCAATGGGCCAAGAAGCTTGTTCCTTCAAATACTGATGTTCTTTCAAGTAGTTAGATGTAAATGCAACCCTTGGTAGTGGTACAGGCCATCACAACAATATGGAAAAAGGCAGAAAAACGGCGTGAACGAAAGAATTCCCTTGTTGCCTATTCCCCTTGAAAATGCAAAAGGAGAAATATGTGCAAAGCTGAGCCAGGGACAGGGCAGTTCTATGACTCCTCGTCCTGCACTTTCTCTGAATTGTGGACCGGCGAACTCAAGGTCTGACCATGGCAATGGAGTATGTTGAATCAGTGCATTTTAACCACCAAGTCTGCAATCACCAGAGCTAGTTCTGGTTCGTTGTCTGCGTTCACCCGGAAAACTGTTTCTCATGTGTTTGTCTCCGGTTGGACAGCGGGACATAATTACCATAATGTATGACTCAGAAAGCGGGTGCCTGGCAAGTGGCCATTTTCTTGCTGACTAACCGACGCTTTTGGCGAGCTGGTTGTTGTGACAGATGGGATGTTGCTTGATGGATTGAGCCTTATGTGTGGGATGGCATCACAGAGTTGCACTGCCAGGCGTCATTCCTCCTATCTCTCAGGGAGGAAGGAACTGCCAATGAGTACAAGTGCGCAAGGTAGGCTGCAGCTGACCTAAAATAGTTGCAAGAGCATTGCCTTGATCCTCGAGGCTCCGGGAGTCAACCTTAGTGCACAAGCACCACGCAACCTGGCCAGTGTCTCCGGTTGAGAATGAAAGAAAGGGGCAACGTCTTTCAGAAAAGATGTGATCAAGTGGCTGGTTTTTCATGTATTACGAAGATGCACTAGTCGCGATCATGAGGAACAGGTGCAATCATCAGCAAGCGTTACTGCCAGAATCATGGCATGCACTTCTGCCAAATCTAGGCTGGGCTTAGCACAGTCATCCACTGCAAAGATGTCAGGGCTTTGAATAGTGTGACAAGTGATCACAATCAACACATACATTCATGGAATTCGCCTGTTCAGGGCTGGGCGGGAGGCAGCAGTCACGAGGTGAAGGGCGTTAGTGGGCCGTTGCTTTGAATGGAAGTGCATACTGCCACCTCGGAGATCCATGCCAAGCAGTCACAGTCGGTTTGACGCCAAGGCCTTGCGTTTCGTACAATGTGCATAAAGGCTCGCTTCTACCAATTCTCACTGTGCGCAGGTGCCACATTGGCATCTATCATCAGTCCATATGTGGTGTGAAGTGCATCCACACTTTGGCAAGCCAATGCCAACACCATCAATGTGAATGAGCCCGAGGCCACAGTCTCGGCTCACTTTCCTTCACAGACGCACAAAGTCAGGAACCAGCAATTCAGCGCCTGGGTTGCTAGATCCGCGGCATACGGAGCGAGCACAGTGACGGCCTTCAACATACGTGGCACTCATTCTGCTCTGACTCTGCGGTCCACAAGGCCATCGTGGCACCGTGGTCATGGCGTGCCGCCAGCCTTTCCAGCGCGCGCCCCAGTGTCGCACAAAGGTGCGTAACATTCAGCAACAGGCGCGGCAGTGCGCACACGCGGGGCACCCCCTGGAACGGTTGCAAGGCACCTGGGCGCTGCCCATGGCGCGACGCCTCGCGACCACGCGTGAGTCGAGGGCACCAAAACTTGTGTGGTCCATGCTGCCCCGTCACGTGGTGAAAATCCGTCGGCTGCAGTCCATCGAGGCAGCAGCAAGGCTAACAGCCCGCTTCAGCTCCATGGCCTGCTTTACGACTGTGAGAACTTGGAGGAAAGTTCCAGTGTTCGGGGAGTGGGGGAGCAGGCGGGTGCGGTCATGTGCAGCAAGGGCATCGAGAACGATGCAGAAATTACCTGAAGATTCCCGAAATGGCCCTCGGGAATGTACGGCAGGCTTCCAGAACGGCAAGCAGTCGAGCATAAATATGGACGCCCCCCACGAGACGGCAGTTCAAAGTGTCTCGACGCCACAACAACCGATCAGCAAGCGACTGAGTTAGAGCAGAAAGGGCGGACGCCGCAGCTATCCGTGGACGTTCGACTGTGTGCGATCCACAGCGGAGCCTCGGGGACAGATCCTGTGCATAAGGGACATCTGTTCTTGGGATCGTCGCGCCGTTTGAGCAAGCGACCCTCGTGCGGGACAATGGCGCTGTGCAGAGTTGCGCTCCCCGATGTCTTCGACGACCTGATGGGCTTGACGCCCGTGATGGGGACCCTGCTTGACGGCGAGCGGGCGCGAACATTCCCCACCGACGTGGTTGAGAGGGACGACGCCTTCGAGCTGAGCGCCGACGCGCCCGGCATGGAGCCCGGCGACATAACGGTGGAGGTGGAGGAGGGCGTGCTGGTGGTAAAGGGCGAGAGGAAGGAGGCGACGGAGGGCAAGGACGAGGAGGGGCGCGTGGTGCGCCAAGAGAGGCGCCACCGGCGGTTCGAGAGGCGGTTCAGATTGGGGGAGACGGCCGACAGGGAGGGCGTGACTGCACGGCTGGAGCGGGGCGTCCTGACGGTGACAGTGCCCAAGCGCGAGGTGGCGAAACCCAGGCGGGTGGAGGTGGTGGAGGGGGGAGGGGTGGAAGAGTGATAGTGGTGTGTCCGATTAATGTATGAGAGCGCTGAAAGGGCATTCATTGTTCGGAATCGTGATTTTCGCGATAATGGCGACCGATGGGAGAGGCCCCATGTTGTGGATACGCAAAACATGTAAACAAATGGCTTGACGACAATGGATTGCGGAAGAGTGTGATGCCCACAAATGTGGTTTTCCAGAACATATCGCCTCAGATTCAGTGGTGGGTCAATGCTGAAACCGTGTTGACATTTGCAGAAACCCCCTGCCGAAACGACAAGATGTTATTCAATCAACGTTACAAAATCAGAGCACTGAGAACTCCATATTGTCAATGAAATCATGGACGCCACCACTAAATATCTTACGTCGAACAGAGGCAACGTCCACAATTTTTGCAAAAAAGTAGGCAAGACGAGAATCCCCCACATCCTCCCTCCTGTCCTTGCCGACGATGCTCTCCACAGTCTTGCACGATACCACATCCACGGGCGAGCCACCCATCACCAGCAGTCACAACTGCGCTTCAATACTTCCAACAAACCTGTGGCTACTCTGCAAACCAACCTCCTTTCCTTCATCATCGATCAGGGCAGACAAAAATTGAAGTACGTGTAGTCACCAGGCGCACATCGATGTACGATATCGCGTTGACACCACAGGCCTGACAGTCACGGCGCATGCTGCATTGGGTCAAAAATGCAAATGGAAAGTGGCGATCCGCAGTGGCAGTGTTGCAACTGGCTTCCTCTCACCATGACAAATCCAACGAGTCCCGGCGAGTGTTCGAGCTGAATACTGACACAAGGCCATGATCAAGAACGTGGTTTTGGCTGGCTCTGGGTCCCCAGAAAGATTTCTGATGCCGACAGGGTGCATACAGTTATTGCATCTGCAGTACAGCTCAGCTCATTTTACGGTATGTGTGGCTGTCTTCAAGATAGAGATGAAGAATGCAGGGCGGAAAATGCATAATACGATTTTGGACACGGTACATTGATATTCCGAAGGTGAGAAAAGATATTGCCTTGCTCGTGGCAATGAGGAATCTAGCCTCCAGCCTAGTACAACCTGTTGACAATATCGCCCTCGTGAGCACTACAGTTTGAGTTTGTGTCGAAATTGCCACAGCAGCAAATGGAAATTGGCAGCCTTGGGAGAGCATAATTGTGCCAATATGTGCAGATGGACTGGGGTTTGATGCCGTAGTACATTTAAACCTTCCGCATCCAAAATTTACCATTACGGTTTCTGCTGCCCATTTGTTTTTCAAAGCGTTGTTGTCTCTGTTGCTCTCCAGATATCTTATTGAAATAGCTTTATTTATTTCATTGTTTTCTTCGGAAAAAAGGGCCAAGAGTTACGCTGATGTGCGGAAGGGCTGAATATACTACGGTGCGCAAGTGCTTCACTCTTGCAAAAAGGATATTTCTGAGGACGCAGTCTCCAGGGCCTGTCGTTGCCAGGGTGGATCCACTAACCTCTTCCTTATTGATCTTGGCAGCGTTGTCAGCGTTGGTGTTACATCATAACCCACTGAGGCAGATCTAGTCTTTCGATGAGCCTCCAAACAATAGCGTGCGGCCGGCGGGCTCATCGTAATAGTCGGGGTACGATCCTGTCGAATTGAGAATCCAAGGGGCCATCACACGGCATGCATACTTAGCAGGTGGAGTCAGCATGATTGTGTTCTTTCCTGTTTCCTCCCGCGCCCAGCTGCATCACTTCGAGAAACGCCAGTCATATTGCGCGTGATGGGTAAGTTGAGCAAAATACGAAAGGCTTGTCTGTGCAGATACGCGTCAAATCACACACAACGTTCTGCGTGATTGGCACCAGAACGTTTACGCAGAATACCCCTCACCAGATTAGGGACTGGTACAATAACGCGCAAGCTCCCGGAGCGGCTCTGGGTTTATGCGTTTCGTGGTGCTATTCCAACCTCAGAGATAAGGTCAATGTGCTCAAGGCGACCGCCCTCATGATTAGTCGGTTCCTGTGAGAGCAATCACAGGTCGAAATACAAATCTTAATGCCCATTGCAGCTGACTCAGCAGTATGACAAGAAAGGGGGGCTCCAATGTTTCGAGATGTGACAGAACGGGGTGCCAAACCCTCCCTGCTGCCTCGATCACCATCCAATGTGACAATGGTAGGCCGCATTACTTTTCTTCATGAGTTTGCGAATTTCTCTCACTAGGGAAAAAGGACCACATAAAAAGTGTTCAAACGTGTACAAAGTTTACGGCTTTGTGTTATTTTCTTGTTTTCAGCGTGCATAACACTGATGAAATGCATACATATGTGTTCACAGAACGTGTTATTTCGTCCTTTTTCTGCTAGCGTACAATGGACAACCTTGCGTACTCATGGAGATTATCATTGAGAATCTCCATGATTTGTTACATGGTAATCTGCTCCCACTCGGCTTGCAGCAAAATTTTGAGGTAACCAATGGAGCTGCCTTACTCCAACCATTGAGTTGCTGTGCATCAGAATGCAGTGTCTTCAAAACTTCAATTCAAAATTTCAATTCATCTTGACCCATCTTTTGCACACCCCTTGCACCCGAACTTGCACACCATCTTCAAACTTACAAGCGCGTCGATGTTTTCCCGAAACTCCCAAAATGCTCATCCATACAATCCGTGCTTCCTTTAACAAACCCTCAGAATGAAACGGCATGTTGATGTGAACGAATAGGAATGCGATACGTAGCAATCCCCATATTTCAGAGAAGTAGAGTGCAAAACCAGGGCGAAGATGCTTTCCTGCCATTCGCCTTCCTGACTGCAGTCATCCCAAGAGCCATCAATGAAGTTTTCTCGCCATCACGTCTCGAGGGGATGCAAGCAGGCCGGCGAATGCCCTGCGACACAGCCTGTATGGTGATTACCGCACGAATCAGCAGCTTAGAGCATGGCTTCGCGGCCCTCCTGTCCAACACGCCCAGCGGATCGGGTCTCCCGCACCTCCAGACCTCTAAATTGGGACCAGGCGGAGACCGGCGCGCACAGCCCCCGTGCACACTGTGCACAGAGCAAAGTGTCCTCTGGGCGCCGCGAAGCCCATGTACGATAGGCCTGCGTGCGTGTTACATTGGCGTTGCGTTGTGGGAATGGAGCGACGACTTTGACAACCATTACCTTACAATATCGAGTCTTCACAGAACTGAGAACTGCGCAAGCCTGCGTTTCCAGCAAAACCTTGGGGGTTGCTGCTTTGAACATGGGTATTTCAATCCCTGCATGCATCGCTTTCCAACACCTTTTGTCAGACCGTAATGGGCATTGCGTCACTGCGGAATGAAGCAATTGAAGTCCGCATGTTGCAAATGCGCGGAATTCTTGACAAAGGACCATTTTCTTATTGATTTAGTTCTCTTAAATGGCAAAGTATCCCGCATCTTGTCAACTGAGTACATTCGCACCTCTGCAAAATTCGCATCCTAAATTGGAGTGTATACTGATTGTGCACAACAAACTTCAACATTAGTCAGTTTGTATTATCCTTTTCTGCTTCATTGAGCGTCAGACGGCTTGGCATTGACCGGCAACACCAAGCGACTCTCCAAACAGCATTGCGGTTACCGCAACATAGGCGCGTGCTCGGAACATGTTCCATGCACCTCATCCACCACCAGCGTACGCGTTAAGGAAAACCATGTCTATTGGGAAACTGCTCCGGCCTGCCACATTGTCATGATCTGGGTAGTTGGTACCCAGCCGCTCTGTAGGCCTAAAGATCCCTTAGCAATCCGCCTTGTGCGTATTAGATGAACAACCAACCAATAAAGACATGTTTATGCATTCAGAGCACATTAGACATAATGGGTGGGCATCTTAAGGAGCATATGGACACAAATTTTCTCAATTGAACCACTGAATCCCCTTCTCCTCAATTCCGTGGCTCACATGCTTTGGAGTACGCAAGTGGGCCGATAGAGCGCCGTATTTGGCATGATCGATACAAGCCCAGGCAACAATGAGGATGGGTAAGGACGTTCTCTTCACATATACTCCTTTGGACGGAGCCCATTCAACGCTCAATTGGTCTATGGCAAACAGCCTGAATTCATTGTTACCAACTGTGATCTCATGGAACAAGTACATTAGAGCCACTACTATCACCGGTGTTTCATTCAGATACGATATTAATGTTGTTCACAAAACTCTTAGAAGATTTGTCTCTTGTGATAGCGGGCATGAAATAATGACATTGTTTTGAGGGATTTATCACAAAACTCAACATTAAACTACCTGCAACACAAAATATCTAAAATAAATTACACACAAATGTTGCAACTACATAGTTTTAATTCAAGAGATGGATGCCTTAAAATGAGTGAAATACATCAACACATTTAATTGTCATAACCAAAAATCATGGATCCACATTCTTGGAACACAATAAGTTCGAGCTGCAAGGATGAGCTATCGATAATAAAATTTGGCCTAATAAGCACAAATATTACATTGAATGCAGGACATCCCATGGGAATGGCAAGCAGAATGCCTAGCAACAAACCTGTCCGCCTTGGACGGGAACTCTGGTGAGCATAGCGAGGACCCTAGTCACTACGGTGGCTGGGGACTTGTAGGTGTGGCTATGTGGCGCCCAGGACGCCCATATTCCTCCTTGTTAGATATGTAGTAGTCAACTACCACAATTGTGCATCTCACCAATCAAAATTTGGATTTTCATTGCGGGTTAACTTGCAATTTCTGTCATCATTCGTGGATTGCACTACATGACATGTAGTATGCATTGTGGTACGCCACGCATATTTCTCATGAAATGCAACAAATATCAGATCACCAAAGACATTGTTGAACAGAGAATGCTTCTCCAATCAAATATATGTGACTAAAGATATCATTGCATTGATTGATAATTGTTGATGGACAGCGTTTGATTTTTGTTGGATTCTAGCAGGTCCCGACGTTCCTAACCAAGCACATTTGGGTCATTGAGTGATGGGATCAGATGCACTGATTTGAATTTATCCTGTCACAATGGTTGAGGCTGCGAACTTTCTTGAGCTCTGATGCTCAGAAGATGCTGAGGACCTCTCTTACCCGCGCTCGCCATGGTAGCCTGAGGAGGGCGATCTTGACCCATGGCTCAGTGGTAACGCCCATGTGTGGCAAAGTCCTGATGATCCTCTGCTTCGATATTGCATGCACTGAACTAAGAATGAGAGGACGAGGCTGTTGGACGTTCGTTTCACGAGGTGTAGGAACAATGGATGGCGGCGGAGGACTGGAAGGTGGCAGAGTTTGGTCATGAGCCCACACGAGTGGAGTGCGGCACGCAAACCAACGCACATGAATTGTGCAAGGAATTTCCAGGCAAATACTCTGAGCTAGAGGCCAAGCAGCAATGGTGTGCGGATGCGTTGGAGACTAGTTCAGAGGAGGGGTATGAGCATGCAGGACGCGGGAATAGCTAGGTGAATAGTGTAGTAGTTGCGGAATTGTTCTCAGTGTGAGTGCTCAGTGCAACGGTTAGCAAACTACAGATTGCTAGGATACATATATGGCAACGCCTAGTGGTGTCATTCGTCGGATAAGCCTGGACATTGTGCAAAACTTTTGGCCTGCACCGCCTCTTTGCTTGTGGCTTGTGTTTGCCTTGTGAATCCCCCTGAGTGTGGAGGAAGACCGCACACTTGCGATGACCAAAGAACGAGGAACGAATGTTATGCAAGATATATTAATTTGGGCTTTCTGTCGAACGAACCTCGTTCTGTTGACCAAAAGCAACTACTGCATAATCATTAAATTTAAATGTCGTATGCGGAAAAAACAAGGAGCTCAAGGAAACCGTTGCTCTAAAAATGGATTCTAGGATATCAGGAGATATTATCGAGGTGAAGTATTATTGCAGAATGTTGTTTCAGGGTCATAACGTCTGGAATCAGTTAAATGCAACCTTGAAGGCTATGATGCAAGGGTCGAATGAAACTGTGAAGGAATGAAGGATTGGCTTTTGGGAATTGTCGGTGCGATCAGAGGGGGCGACGGAAATGTCGTGGTTCCCATTATGGGTTGATAGATTGCGACAAAATTGTGCAAAACGGTGCATTTCCATTGATTCCATTTTCAGTTGAAAAGCCTAAGGTCAGTTTGCAGGATGTAGAGAGTAAGTAGATTGTGATTTAACTACAATTTGTCCAGGACTCAGAGTTTTCGCCTCAACATTTGATTGCAGGCAATATCCAAATTAGCAATAAACCATATTACTCTTCAAACAATACTTTGTGTACTACCAAAACAATATGCATATTGCAAATTTGATAAATTCATTGTTAGCAACAGGATGGAAGAATGAAAATGGCTTAGATTGGATCATTGTGGGAGATCAAAACCGTGGCAAGGACACACACCATATTGTGTGGATGTGAATATCACCCATATGAACATGGTGGTCAAATCAGACACCTGGAGCAAAAATTTGAGGTGAATCATCTCAACGGCAACAAGAGAATTACAATACCAGCAAATCGTATAATTAGGCTAATTCAATATCCCGTCGTTCGATACCCTTCTTTTGTCAATGAGAACATGGAACAATCTTTGCAATGAAGCAACTTAGTGTTGCTGACAGTGAACGCCGGTTCGCTCCAAAGGAGCTGTGCTTCATGTGTGCTCAATTGGATACCTTATACAACATGCTCTGTTGGTTGTGGGGCTGATCATCGACGGGCCCTAAGACACCGATTGGCTGGCCAGAGTTATTTTCCCACTTAAAAAAGGTGGCACGCTCAGATTCTGCTGAACATATGTCGGGGTCAATCAAGCAACGACTCCAGATCAATATCTCCTCAAAAGAGCCCAAGTCCTATGGTGGTTCCCATGGGAAATCAAACTTATGATATGTAGACAACGAAGTCCTTTGCATTGGTGGACGCTCTACGATAATAATTCCGTAGTTAATTTGCCCTTGTTCAAAAACGATCAGAATTGAGATTCAAACCCGGCCAGATGGTCACCACATTGAATACTGCAAGAATCATAGCGACACATTTTTATGCAAGTGATCACATTCTTGTCAATCATGAACCATCTCATATGATATACTCATAACATTCAACTCCTTGAATTGGCCAACTTTGGCAGGCTAGTGTTCATCTTAAGAATTGGACGGAGGACTGTACCATGGAACAACTACAAAAAAGTGTCTGCAGGGTTTGAGCGAAAGAAAATGCGATCGATGAGTAGTCAAGATGGTTATCATGTATTATAGGACGATACCTGGCACGATGTAGAAACCCATGTCTTTCTGCACCCAAGGTGTGGATCAGGCTGCGAATTGAATCGTTGGCTTGCATAGATTCACATCTGAGGTATGATTGACGGCGCCATTGAGTGATTCATTGATTTGGGCTGTGTTATAATTTGAGCTAGTGGTTTGTGTCGAGTCTCTGATTCAGTCGGCGACTTTGATTGAATCATCGGCGGATTCCTCAACGTGGACTTAACCACAGGTTGAGTTATTGGCAGACAAATTTGCATATTGGATGCAATTTCAATGCAACAATCCGGTCACCATCAACACTGTGAGGTTCCCTGTTGTTATTAAATGTCATCAAACTCATTCAAGCTATGACAAAACAAATCCAATCTCTCATAAATCACTTGAAAGGCACACAATCCATCAGACCGCAAATCCATCCAACTATGCACAGAGGGACGTGGAGCCATCATGATACGTTCAATCTAGTACTAGCCAAAAGGTGAGTTTTCCTGTATTGCAAAATTCCTCAAGCGACAATCAATTCGATTTTTGAGTGTTTTGGATCGTAACCGATAATGGGGAACGCTTGTTTTCTGTGGCAAACAGAACATTTAAATGCTTTGGGCTTGCGGGCATGTATTATAGGGAACGGTATTCTGATTAATGTCAATGCATTCACAGCCTAGATCAAACACTGTGTCTTCTTTGGAAAAAATATCATTGCACCAATGGCAACCTTCTAAGAGCCGTGTATGATGACATGAAAGGAATGGTGGAAATAATGGTCTCTAATCTTAGCATAATATTCTAATATACTATATATTTTGGTCTCTGATTGGTAGTGCGTGGAATACAATTCTTGTCTTGTGGTGAGCACATGAAATGTGCTGGACAAATAACAGTTCGAAACGCCCACCGGCACACCAGCATCAACCAGTGGATTAGAGTTTTGACTGTTTAAGTAGGGGCTACGATGCAAGACATTTTGGCCATCTTTGTCATCGTGCTATCGATTGATACCTCCATGAAACGGGTCATTCGAAGGATTTTATTGCCATCGTAGCTTCTCTCTCCACTCCCAAAAGTCCAGAATATGAAATTGACCAGTTTGAGGTCATCAATTTCCTATATCCTTTATTAGCACACACTGAGATTATGTATGTACTGCATCAATATAGAATTGAGCTCCAAGCAAGATTTTCTCGGATTCAAACAAGTTGGCTCTTGCATTTCACAATCCCCAGATGATAACAAGCAACAGGATGATTTACAGGGTTCTATTTTTGATATTCCTTGATTGAAAATTCAATTCACTATTGGGGTACTCAACAAATATACATGTCCAGTAGATGCAAACAAAATCATTGACATGCACAGTAGATGTCAGTGATGGCCTTTAACGGCACCATGCCACAGCACGAGTGCTGATAAAATCATGCAGACATTCATTGACATCATTTTGGGCTTGGCGCAACTTGGAACAGTCTCCCAAGGATTATACAAGATTCCCAAGAAAGATATGGCATAGCGATCAAGACCATGCAAGATTTGTCTGGAGCTTTTAGGATTTTGCATCAAGAAAGTACAATCTTCCTGTTCTATCAGTTGTTTTACATAGTTAAGGGCCATAGCCAGGGAAGCCAGGCGACTTGCAGGCATTTGATTTGTTGGCCGTCTTCCAGGAGCTCTCAATCTTGGTCAGATTGATTATCTCTCAAGATGATGCTATGTTTGATACACAATGAATTAGCAG
Organism: Ostreobium quekettii; assembly: GCA_905146915.1. NCBI lineage: Eukaryota > Viridiplantae > Chlorophyta > Ulvophyceae > Bryopsidales > Ostreobiaceae > Ostreobium > Ostreobium quekettii. Next base: position 27,747 of record CAJHUC010001443.1, read on the forward strand.
CGACTGTTAATGCAGCGTATTCTATTTTGACTGAAGGACTCACGAAAATCGTGTGGTGAGCCCGAAAAATTGTTGCACGATTTTACTTCGCATTGGAAATCCAAGCTGTTGAAACATTGTGCTGATTCTTTAAATTCAATTGCGTCATACTGCACCTGATGCACATAAATCCAATGGACTTGTTGAGCCATGGAAGTAGACAATCTGGAACGAATTAGACGAATCCAGGCAGATGGTAAACATACAGATTGGATTGACACTCTTCATGAAGCCTTGGCTCCTGTCACTCATCACTTCATCGCGTTCTCCCCAAGAGGTTTGGAATGGTGGTCTTGATGTTTGGCAGAAGTTCCAGAATGACATCAAGCTAGCCAATGGCCAAGACACTTAATTATTGCATTTGTAGAAGAGGCTTTAATCCATTATTGTATACGCAGCGAATGCATGAAGTAGATGTATTGTGACCTCACTATGGATGACTATGACAACAGATTCTCGTTGCACAAATCTTCAGTGTACTTTGCATAGCCAATAATATCAACACGGACAGAAGACCAATTGTTCATTCTCAGCATGTACAGCCTCATCATTATCGATTCCAAAGTTTACATATGGAAGTATGTGGGCAACTAATGAACACATGAACAAAAGATGACAGAAGACATCTTGGATGGCATATACATGTAGGCTATCTCAAATGTGTGATTGGATGTTTTCAATTTTCAATTCTTTCGTTCATGTTACCTGATCATGCTGGTCACCATGCAACCGCTCCGTTGAAGCACTGCCGGTCTCTAGGCTGGAGCTTCCAATTGCACTTGAGCTTTTGGGAGTGTGCATGCAGGGACAGGGCAAGACATGGAGCGTTTTCAAGCAGAAGGATGCTCATGTCATGGTGAGCCAAATGTCACCCAAAGAGGCATCGACAGAGCTGCCGACTTCTGTTTTGGTGTTTCATGGTCTGGCCAACAAGCGGGTGAGTGGGGATGGACGCATTTTGCATAGTTTTGAAAGACTATGCAGCCCTATAGCCCCATCTGCCACAAACTCCAAGTGTGCATTTTGAAGGGATTCTTCAAAGAATTTGCCCTGCATTTACAATACTAATTGTCAACAGTGGTAAACTCGTCAGGAAAAGTCGCATGTACATATCCAAGATTGGCCATGTCCTGGACATGCTTGTCATATCCTAGGACACATTTCCACAGCGTGGGCATATCCAGGGCATGGGTGCCCAAATCCAGCATATGAGCATGTTGTGTGGATATTCACATTCAGGACATGGTGCCCATAACCTATTCGATATCCAGGGTATTGGGGTGCACCTGTGACCAACATACCCTGTTTGATATCCAGGAAATGGGACTTCTACTAGTGCAACAATGGACAGCGATGTCGACTGTTAATGCTAGATGGCAGGTATTTTTGTGAGTAATCAGTTTGTCAACACAATCAATTCCATCGATCAATCAATTCCAAACTATACACCCAACTCTTCCCAAGTTTGAAGTCTGCAAGCTGCTTGTCCAACAACGGATACGAAGTGGACTTCCTCACTATTGGCATTCTGCTGCAACCAAAATGATTGCTGGTGAACATTGCATCTGAAACATTACCATTGCCATTTTCTGGGCGCTGGAAACCATGAAGAGGCTGAGCACGGAACAGGTCAGCAGGCAGGCAAGGCAGCTGCACAGGCAATACACGGTGCCAGCCAGCCCTGCTGCAGTGAATACCACGACACCAGCAGGGTACGTGGCAGTTGTTGCAATAGTCGCTCTGCTGAACTCCCACATGCTTTCTGCAGTTTGCAGGTGGAAAAAGGGGCGCTGAGGGACAGGGAATCTGGCAGTGCAGTGGCAAACACCAAGACTGTCACAACGTGGGTGGCCTTGGAGCCCACAAAAGATGAAAATTGACAGGAATATTGACACTGTGGATAATCTTGGTTGTGGCAGTAATGGTGGCATAATTTCCTATGTGAGGGGACGAACGAGAACAGCCCAAAACATGGGTAAGCTGATAGGTGGACTTCCAGTCGATCAAGCAACACACCATTCATTGCCATGGAGAGCCATCCAGGAGGGATCCTTCCTTTTTCCTGTCACATCTGAAACTTTCAGTTTCAGCCTTTGGCAATTGCGTGTTGTGCATCCATGATCAAATGGCACTGACAAATGACCGCAGCCGGTGCTTCATTTTGCCACAGTGCATGGTTTGCCACTGCGGCACTCGGCATCAGATCATAGTTGGTACAGTGGGCATCTACACTTTGGGAGGCCATGCCAACATCTCCAAGGGAGGCGTATGGGTTCTCTGCCCTTTACTGACAAGCAGGGCTAGATTCGTTGTCTTTGAGGAATGTGCACGAGCATACTCACGACCCTGGACAGACGTGGCGCCCACCGCCCTCAGACTCTATTGGCCCACAAGGGCTGGGCCAGGCGTGCCGCCAGTCCTTCGAGAGCGTGTCCCAGCTTCGCACAAATGCGCGTATCCTTCAGCAATAGGCGCGGCGCACCGCACTCCACGAGGTGCCTTCCGCCCAGTCGTGTGATTGACATCAATTCATACGGGTGTCGAGATCGAAAACCCTTGTGATCTATCCTGCCCCACCGCGCCGCCATGACAAGCCGTGGAGGAAGGAATCCGCAGTGGCAGGGCCAACAGCCTGCGTGGGTGTATTGGCCAACTGCGTGAGGGCGGGAGCTGGTGGGGTGCAAAAACGCGGGCGGAGTGAGCCGTGGGGTACTTGGGCTGGGCGTCCAGAATGATGCAGAAATTGCACGAAGAGTCCAGAAATGGCCGTCGCGAATGTACGGCAGGGTTCCAGAACTGCACGGGGCGGAGCACAAATACGGCGCTCGAACGGGTTGTCGTGCAGAGCGACTGAACGCCACAGCAGAACCGATCAAAAAGCGACCGAGTAACAGCAACAAGGGCCGGCGCCACAGCTGTCAGTGGACGATCGTCTGCGTGCAATCAGAAGCGGAGCATCGCGGACGGACAGCAGACATCTGGACATCCCGAGCGACTAAGCGGGCGGCCTGTGTGCGTGACCATGGCGCTGTGCCGAGCTGCGTTTCCCGATGTCTTTGACGGCCTGATGGGCTTGACGCCCGTGATGGGATCCTCTCTTTGGCGGGACGGCTTTGTCGATAACGGCGAGCGGTCCCGAACATTCCCCACCGACGTGGTTGAGAGGGACGACGCTTTCGAGCTGAGGGCTGACACGCCCGGCATGGAGCCCGGCGACATAACGGTGGAGGTGGAGGAGGGCGTGCTGATGGTGAAGGGCGAGAGGAAGGAGGCGACGGAGGGCAAGGACGAGGAGGGGCGCGTGGTGCGTCAAGAGAGGCGCCACCGTCGGTTCGAGAGGCGGTTCAGATTGGGGGAGACGGCCGACAGTGAGGGCGTGAGCGCGAGGCTGGAGAGGGGTGTCCTGACGGTGACGGTGCCCAAGCGAGAGGCGGCAAAACCCAGGCGGGTGGAGGTGGTGGAGGCGAGCAAGGCGGAGGAGTGAAAGGGAGGGGAGTCTGGGAGACTGGGCTCGTACGCACTTCGCTGACTGCAGTGGACGTGGGAGATGACGTGCATATTCCTGAACGATGATTGGTGACAAACTCGATTTGTCGAGATAATGGCGTCTGAAGGGTGATGCCAAATGTTCAAGTTATGTAAAAGTGTAAAAGAGTTTGAATTCACGAATGGGATTGCAAAATTGTGATGCTTCCGAATGCTGCTTTCCAGAGAATGCTTCCTTGGACTCCTAGTGGGTGGTGAGTCACACTTGCACC
>CAJHUC010001444.1:0-51270 GCA_905146915.1 Ostreobium quekettii
GATTTGGTGTGTGTTGCTTCGGCATCTTTGCCAATTCAGTCGAATTGCGATGATCATTGTAGTGATGGGGCTCATTCAGAGGAACTGTACACAAAGTTGCTGTGTGATTCCAGCATGGCCGTGATGAGCGTGAGATGGAGCAGCGGGCACATGACTACGATAGTTCCCTGGTTGCAGAAATCTCAGAGCTCGGGGCAACATGGGCAGGCAATGTTGATGTTGTGGGGCTCTTGTTGGAATGTGAAACGAAAAGGCTTTGAACAGAAAGTCGCGGACATGTCCATGAGAAGCACTGGTAGTGGTGCAAGTGTCTGGCAGCTTTGCAGTGCCCCTAGAGCACGGGAATATAGCGTGCATTGCGCTGTGCATTCAGCTTTCCTGTGGTGGAATTACTGATGTCCAACTTGCTTCCAATGGCATGCCGTGGATGCACGTGGCGCCACAACAGCGTTTGCGGCCAGTGGAAATCATGGCCCTGGTGCCATCGCGATGGAGCACGGCGGGAAGTGCATCTGTTTCCCACATTTCGCAAATCGCAGCCTCGAAACGCACTGTGATAGCGCTCATCAAAACGGAAGTCCGATGTGGCTCACTGAGCGAAATATGGTCACACCACCAACCGCAATTGGTAAATTCCGATGCCGTGGACAGCCTGCAAGGCCCCGGTAAGAGCAAGAGCAGGGCTGTGCCACGATTCGTGCGCACGACCAAACAGACCTCTCCAAAACATGTCCGAAAACTGCCCCCCTCCTGCAGGTCTGGCGCCTGCATCCCTGGTGTGTACTGGCTTCCCCCCGGATGCAGCATCGCCCTTGGGCCCTGCTGCGAACACCGGCAGACAAACCACGCTTGCATTCATCCCAGGAGACATGCCGCAAGGCGTGAGTCAAGTTAGAACACGCCCTTTCCACCACTGCGATCGACCGGCGATGGCGGCCAAGGCAAAGCCCAGGCGGCAGCAGGAGTTCAGCGGCCTGTTCCGGCTGCAGGCGTCCAAGGACGAGATACGGGTGGGGCCGCACCAGCCCTGGGCCACCTTCCGCGCAGGCTCTGCTCCGTCGCCTCCCGGTCAAAAACCTCCCCGCCAGGGGCCGGATCAGCCATCAGTCCAATCTCCCCGCGTGCTGACACCTCGGCCGCCCCACCACCCGTTCGCAGGACGACATCGTGCGGATTGTGGCGGACCTGCAGACCCTGGTGGAGGGCGTCGCCCTGAAGCCAGGCGGGTACAAGGACGTTGTGAAATACGAGCCCGACCTGGCCCTGGCGGAGGCCATAAGGTAATTCCACCGCCCGGAGGCCTCCCCGTGATCTCCCGAATCCGCCATTCGGGATCGGTCATCCGACGCTTTTGTCCCGACTAGCGCCGCCCGCGGTGCGCGGGGATCGAAGGGAATTGCGCTGTGCCGCCTGCCGCAGGCCCCTGGCAGCGCATTGACATCGCGACGGGCCCTGCTGGTTGTCTCCTCGCGCGCCTGGAGGGGCCGCCACGGCCGCCTGCGCCGCGGCTGGCCGCCCTGAGCCACCCCTACCCTTCCAGTGACTGCTCTGCTTGATTGCCCCCCCCGCCCCCAGGCGGGTGCTGGCTGACGTGGACTGCAGTCAATGCAGTCACGGGCCCAGTGCCGCCTCCGTCCGGTTGAACAGTCCCCGTGCTGGGTGTTTGTGATAGGGCGGAGGTGCAGGGGAAATGCCAGAGGCTGCGCAAGCGGAAGAGGCTGGCCGGCGTGGTGGCCCTCCGGCGGTCCCCACGGCACGAGTCCAGGCGCCCGCCCTCACGCCACGGCAGTGAGTGAGCCAGGCGGCCGGACAGGATGCCGAGCTGGGCATCTGGAGCACAGGAGCAATCTCACCGAGCCATTGCCGTGCCGAAGGGATCAGTCGGCTCGGAGAATGGCGACGAGATCGACAGGACGCTCCAATCAAGCGAGCTGTTACGCCACGAGAAGCTCTGCCCATCGCGTTGGCCAAAGGGTGTAGGGTTCCTTTGCTTGCGTTCAGAGCGGGCTCGCAGCTCGTGCTTCTGGCACACTGGCCGCAATCGGCGCGCAGATCAACGTCCTGTGGACCTTGTGACCGCCCCCACTTATTGCCGGGGCTATCGTACTTGGGGCGATAGCCGTTTCGTGGGCATCCGCCACCTGGATGCCGGCGCTGGGATGACACAGTCGTGGTGGGATGAAGGCTCCTTGGCTTCGTGCTTCGGCAGATGTAACGCGCACAGAGGTGGGCGGGCCATACAAGGTCAGGACGGGGCTGTGGGGTGGCAGCCCGGCGAGTAGGAGGGACTGCGGTACCACACGGCCGGCGGGCTGGCACTGCTCGGAGCAACGTGAATTGTAAATTGGCAGGAGTGGCGTGGCGGTGTTAGTCGAGGAGTGTCACAGGTTTTGTGCGCACCGTGGAGTTCGTCGTTGCATCGTTGGACGGTTGTTGTCGCATCGCGGCGTCGGATTGATGTTCCGGGTGAGGGCCGATCGCTTGATCGAATTGCTGCAACGGATTGCTTGTAATTGTGCAGCCCTGTGAGATGAATTGCGGCGGAGGTTTTCGCTCACGGCTCCTATCCTTGCTTGGAACTTGCCTGCACTGCTGTCGTTGCCGATTGCTTCCGCTGGTTGCTTTCAGTGGAATGACGTCGGCGCACCTGGAGCACTCACCCACCCCCCAAAAGCGAAGGGACATTTGCATGTGGGCATGGCCGAGAATTCGAGGGAGGGCGCCTTTGGCCGGGCCAGCGGCCGTTTAGCGCAACGAATGCGGAGCGACGATGCGGGGGCAGCTGCACAGCCTGGAGCCTGGATCCGAATGGGCTGTACAGAAAAAAGATCGAGCCAATCTGGGCACAATTGGGGCCACGGCGCGTGCCAGGCAGGGCGGAGCACGCCAGGCAGCGGTCCGGCCGCCCCTGCTTACAAAACGCGCAGGCGGCCAGCGAAACCAGCTAGTCGAAAGAGGTTAAAAACCAAGGGGCCGGAGTTGTCGACGGGCTCCGAGCCAACCCACAACGCGTGAAGCCACAGCACCGCCCAGCGACTGCGATCCAGCGCCCACAAGCCCGGTTCGGACCCCCGCGAACGCGGAGGCAAAAGATCGTCACGATCCCTGTTCAAAAAACCCGCCCAACCTCGTCGCCCGTCCCCCCGACACCCAACGCCCTCATACGGCGAAAAGCCCACCCGGCTTTGTCACGCCCGGATGCGGCCCCTGCAGACCCCGCGAACACCAGAATGGCACCGAGGTGGGTCACAGGCTCGACCCCGGTCCATGGCGATGCAATCTGGCAGTCCCGATCGCCGGCGGCGGCCTCGCCCCGCCGCTGCTCCGACGCGCACCCGACCCGTAGCCACGAATGCAACCGGCGCCCCTCCGCGGCGGGGCACCCAACGGGGGGATCCGCAGCGCGACATCCCCCGCCCCCGGCAAAGATGCCCTGCCGGAGAGGCCGCCGCCGCCCACCGAGCATTGCTGCACCCTCCAGCCGATCGCGCCTCGTGTCTTCGCCCCACGTCAACCGCTCAGCATCGTGCACGCCAACCCCAACAACATCAGATGCGCCACGCTGCCGCCCGCAGAGCGGCGTCGGCACGGTGACCCATCGGCCGGTCGCACGCTCGCCACAGCGCTCGGGCACGAGTTTTCTTTCCCCGACCACGACCACGCATCTCGAGCCCACCCCGGCGAACCCCGATGTCTACCCCAGGCCCACGCCCTCCGCCCTCGCCTTCCCTCCCCACCCCGCGCTCTCGCCAGCTGCGTCGCCGCCACGTCGCGGGCGATCGCCCCCGCACTCAGCCCTTCTTGGCAGCCTTGGCCTTGGCCTTCGACTTGGCGGGCTTGGCCCGGCCGCCGGCCTTGCCCGCCTTCTTGGGCGCCGCCCTCTTCGACGGCTTGACGGCCGCCTTCTTCGGCCCCTTCGGCTTCGGGGCCGCCTTCTTGCTCGCGGATTTCGCCTTCGCCTTCACGCCCGCGGGCTTGGCCTTGGGCTTGGTTGGCCTGGGCGCCGCCGCCTTGCTGGGCTTCGATGCCTTGGCCTTGGCGGGCGTGGGCGCCTTGGGCTTGGAAGCGGCGCGCTTGCCGGGCTTAGCGCGCTTGGCGGCACTGGCGGGCTTGTCCTTCAGTGCATTGCCCAGCTTCCACGACCCCCGCACCTTGGTGAGCTTCCCGTCCGCCGTGAACTTCTTCAGGTAGTGCGACAGCTTCTTCTCCCAGCCGTCCGGCAGGCCGTACTTGGAGCCCATGTATTTCCTGATAGCGACCACCGAGCTGCCGCCCCGCTCGTTCAGGCTGCCGATGGCGTCGGCGATCATGTCCGAATAGGGCGGGTGGGAGGCGGGGGCCTTCGTCATGGCGTCGGAGCGGGACGCGCCCGTGGCGACTGCTGCGCGAAGGCGGCCGAGCGTGGCTCACGCTGTGGCGGCAACTGACGCCTGCTGCTGGCGGAAGCGCGGCACGTGGGCCCATTTAAAATTCGCCGTGCCGGGCAACGCAACGGTGCGTAACGCTGCGGGGGTGAGGAAAAGATTATTGGCAGGGGCGAATTTTCGTGCCTGGGGGGGGGGATCCGTTGGATGGTGGGATGGATGAGGCTGGAGAGGCCCGCAACGAATGCCGCGCACCCGGCGACGGGGGAACCTTGTGAAGAGCGGCGCGACGGAACTGCGTGGTGCCATTGGAGCAGCTCAGTGATTGAAGCCGTGCCACTGCAGGTCACCGCGGACCGCGACCGCGTTCCGACAAGGACTGCCCGCGACCTTCTGGGCTTTGTCGGCCGGGCGTCTCTGTTAATTGATATGGTCAGGGTAGTACCCCAACAGGCAATCCAAATTGACAGAATTGCAAACTTTATCGGTGGAGTCAGGGCTCCCGGTGTATGAATGGGAACGATTCATGCTTGAAGGTCGGAATATTCTGCAAGAACGGTCGCCATGTCAGGAAAACGCACTAAGATGCTTTGCCTGAATAAGGCAGCAGTTGGCAGGAGTGCACAAAAATCCACCACAATAACATCATGACGCCGCAGCTGAGTGCGATGGACCAACCACAATCCTAAGATGCGCGCGGCCAGTGTTGGGCTGAAATCAAATTGGGAAATAGACATTTTATCAGATTTGCATGGCAAATATTCATATGTAGCTGCCTTGAAATTGCACAGTTCAGCACAGAAAGAGGGTGAAAAAGACCTTCACTGTGGGGACAATTGCTGCATCACACAGGCAGCAATTATCTGCTGTTCAGTGTGGTGTGGTGCGCTAGTTGATCAGAGGTGGCCAGCAAATAACAAAGCGGAAGCAGCCCAACATGGTGAGTTGGAGAATAATTTATAGTCATCAAGTTGGCAGTTTTTGCGGATCTCCAGGAATTCATGTCTTCGAAATGTTTGAAGGGATGCATGTGCACACAGGTGCTGTGGACGCTTGGTCCTTCTTGTTGTATAAACTCCAGGCACAGCATGATGACTCAAAAAGATCAGCACACTAGCCTGTCACAGATAGCGGCTGCAGATTTTCAGAATTGGAACCGCTCAACCTCACCCTTGACATGCCTCGTCAGGATTCCATCGACAACTGAACGAATCAGCAGGGCATACTCTACCACTCACATTTAATCTTTTCATTTACAAAGTCAAAAATACAACCCTGCCTTCCTAAATGGCGCGACAGCCAGAATGCATGTCGACTCAAGCAAAGTGGTGGCCACTCGCGCCGTGCTCCGGACTCCACACTGCCAAGCCAAACAAGGCGATGGGATAGGCGCTTTGTCCCATGCGGGTACCCAGCATGCCGAAAATTCCAGGTCCCCCGACCCAGCCATGTCAGTCAAGAAGGGACCTGGGTGCCCAAGGTCATAACAGCCACCTTTCCATCCCTTGCGTCTTGATAGTACCCCTTCCGCTGGGGATCCACATCCATCAGCTTCCCATATATCTCCCGCACCTCGTCCCCCAAGCCGTCCCCCTCACCCAGAAGCCGCATCTTCGTCTCCTTCAGTCTCGCGAGGGCCAGCAGCGGCCATTTCGACTCCCCACCCCCCACCAAATGATCCTCCTCCATTCTGTCAATCTCCCTTTCAATCACTTGCCTCAGCCCCGCCACCGCCACCGCCTCCCGGTCGGTCCCTCGAGCCTCTTCCACGGCGGCGATGGAATTTCCTAGCAGCCATCTGTAGTAAAACCACGCGCTGGAATCCTCAGCGTCCGTGGAAAACGCTGAGTGGCACACGTCGTACTCCTCGTCCAGCGCACGCGCGGGCACGGCACCAGGCCGGCGGGGCGGCCCCTCGTGCTTCTCCTTGAGTAGATCCTCCAGCCCGATTGTGCGCACCTCCCCGTGAACCCGTGGCAGCACCTTGGTCCTGTGGTGCCAGGCGGAGAAGTTGCTGAAGTTCTGCTCGATCTTGGCCTGGCTGTAGTCGAGCTCGGCCGATGCCGGTGGGCTGCCCGGCAGGGTCGCCAAAAACCGGCGGTAGTTCCAGGCGTGGAAGTTGCGCGCGTCCTCGTCTAGGCGCGCCTCCACGAACCGGAACTCCTCCGCCAGGTCGCAGGGCCATCCGGACACGATCCATTGGCGGTGGTGCCACGCGGCGTAGGATTTGGGATTCCGTTTCAGCGCCTGGCCGATCAACTTGAGCTCGCCCAGTAGGATCTCCTCCCGGCACCCATCTCCCGCCTCCAGGGCCGGGAGGATCGCCTCCCGCCTGTAGTTCCAGACGGTGTAGACCTCCGGGTTGAGGGACAGGAAGTTCGCGGCCAGCGCTAGGGACTCGGCGTCGTACAGCTTCTCCCGCCGCCGCCTCAGCACCTCGTCGGCGGCGCTCTTCAGGAGGGCTGCCTTGCGGTCCCGGGCGGCGAGCGCCTCCGGGTTGAGCTCCGCGGCCTTGGGTATTCGCGGACGGCCGTGCATGTTCTGCAGCGCGGAACGCTCCCCGCGATGCACGCGCCGTGCTGCTGACGCTGGGTAAGTGCGTGCTGGGTGTGTGCCAAGTCGGACATCCACACCGTCATTTGTTACAAGCGACTCCCAGAAACGGGCTCAAAACGGGTTGAAGATAGTTTTTGCGGAATTGACGGAATGAAATGGAGTGAATGTGTTTAAATCGGGATTAGGGATGTTGGGAGGGAACTTTGGACGGCCAACGGGAGTGTCCGTTGTGGGCACGCTTGGATTCGGTGTGATTGGCGCTGCCTCTACGCAAACTGGGTATGACTGGCTCAGTGAGAAAGTGTTTGGCACAACTCTTAAAGTTGTGGCTAGCTTATGGGCAGCGACCCTTGTTTCAGGGCGCGGTTGGCGATAAAGTCCAGGAAACCGAACTGAGCACAGTTTGCACGGCTGGGAACGCTGTTTCAAGACGATCCGTGCAAACGGGGAACTTGGGACTAAAGGTTGGCGAAACGAGTGTGTGGCTATCTCGTTTTTCGCTCCCGCCCACCTCAATCCCAGGTTATTGGCTTGAATTTTAATGTAAGGAGAGACAATTGGCAAACTGGTGTGACGGCACTCGAAGGCATCAGAAGTGCAGAGTACTCTGCGTATGTTTTCTTCAGTTTTAGAGTAGATGGTCAGGCGCCCGAGTATGCCCTCCTGACCCGAGTTAACACAAAGAAGCACGTCTATAAACGGGTGGGCAAGGCCCCCCGAGATTTAATCTTCGTTTTGCATCGCGGTGGGTCCGTGTTGGTTTGTGGCGGCCGGGTGGAGCGGATCGAGCGCTTAGCGCCGGAAGCGGCTGGAGAGACAGCCCTTCTTGCAGCCGGTGTGCTCGGGGCGTTTCGGTAACACTCCCTTGCGGGCGTTGCGCGAGATGCACGGAAAATGGATGTCCGCGGCGTGGGATGCGGGACCCGGGCTTGCGATTCCGGTCGTTTGAGTCGCTCTTGAGAACAGGCTCTCTCCAGAATGGCGCGTTTGGGGTTGGCGAAGCCCTTGGAGCGCTCACGAATGCCGATGCGTCTGAACCAAAGGCCGTCCTCCCAAGAGCGGCACCGTCGTTCATCCTGACGAATCCCCAGAGGAGCTGCCAATACGGTCCAGACAGTTAAGGCGAGCACTCCGGGTTTCCAACAACATTATTACAAGAGGAATGAAACGCTTGGCTTTGTTTACTTTGTCGCCACCTCAAAAGCCCCGGCGTGCCTTGGTCCATGCGCGGTTCTGGGACGTGCGCCCCTGCACATGGCCACACAGCGACTCCCTGGTCCCTACACGGCCCGTCACTGGCCCGTCACTGGCCAGCCTACGCAAGGGTTGAACCTGGAGCGAAGCACACAGAGAGGGCCCAGAGCCTGGGGAAGCCTGTTCAAAGACAAACTGAATCAACAAGCTTTGGCAGTGTTTCCACCTTCTCTTGGCAGTTGAAAATGTGCTTGCTTGACCCTGCACTGCGCACTTCGAAAAGTGGACTCCACATGCCACTGGTTCCTTCCTCGGCAATGTCCTGAAATGGCATGCTATGGGTTAGTTGGAATATGCACAACTGTGTTTATGTTGACTGTCTCTCTTGGTTCTGTTCCCGGAGCTGTTCTGTGTGTGCAATGACAAACAGAATGGGCCCTACAGGTGCCAATAAACAGGTCAAATACAAGACTGACTTTCGACATCGGGCACCGCTTGGTCATTGAACCGTCGATGTATGGATAATATCCGGTGAAAGAGGTTTTCCACAAAATCTTGTGGTTGATCGATTGCAGCGTGGACACTCATGTCATGTGTTTGAAGCCAGTGCAAGTTACTATAAAACAAGCGCAAATGGGCAGGCAACTATGACAGACCAGCGCCCTTCTGTCCGTCCTCACCAGTGTACAGCAAATGGATAAAGAAATGGGCTGAATTCGCAGCTTGAGCTGCTGCATGCCACAAATTGCACTAGACGCAGCCTTTGACTAGCACCACTCAGTTTCAGGGACATTCGCCAGCCCTGTAAGCCACACAGCGTGCCTGAGGAAGTCGGCCTTGTATCTGGTGTCGTATCATGCAGTGCCCTTCCAGATGTAAGATCAAGCGGGGTGCTCTTCCCAATCAACTGTTTGTCCCTGCACTGTTTACCAGTTCTCTGTCCACCATGCACCTTTAGGAACTGACAGTTGGCCACGTTCAGCAAGAGAGATCGTTGAAATCGCGTGATGGACAGAAATCAGTTTGTGCATCATTCTCAAGTGTAGAGCCCAATCAGATGTTCCACTTCCCACAGAGGAAAACTGGTTTCTGAAGATTGGAACATGTGTGGAATGGTACTCCAAAGGCAGTGTCAATAAAAAGCCGTTCTCCCAACTTCCTGCCACGGTCGTTCCAGTGCATGGGTGCCGCTTTATTCAATGATCAGTGTTCCCATCCAGGATTGACAGGCGATTCTGACAACACAGCATTTCTGTTTGTCAGCCACACCAATTTGGGGCTGAACTGGCCGGGCTCGTGCAGTACTTTGCCTGGATGTGGTGGCAGTAGCAGGAGCGAAGGACTCCACTTTGGGCACAGCCTGAATCAGCTCTTACCAGAGGCGGCCACTGATCGTCGTCCTAAATTTGGGTATTCCCCACTTTCTCTGTGTGCATTGTGGTTTTGAAGCTGCATTCCCTGGCCTCTTGCACTCAATGGCCTCATATCCTGTTTTGGACAGTGCCAGATCCCTAAACGACTTGTTGGTAGCAGGGGGGGATACTTCCATGGGTACAAGGCACAGGTGGTTGTGAGATTGTTTATCGCTGGCCAGAGTCACAGCAGCATGCCTGCACCAAGCGTGCAGAATTCGTTATTGCAAGCAAACAAGTACAACAATGATGGCACTTTCCCTGGCCCAACTCGCATAATCCACATGTGCCACAAGCAGCCCTTTAAGCAGCCCATTCGTCTCAAGATTAGGCAACAAAATTGCCACCATCAACACGCTCACACAACGGCTTCCTCGACCGCCGCCTGCCTTGGCTTGTCAATGCTCAGTTTCCCGACAAATTGCAAAATCTCGTCATTGACCTCGTCCGGCACCTCGTCATGCGGGCAGTGCCCAGCCTGCAGCAGTTTTACCTCGACGTTGGGACAGGACGAATCCAGCTTTGCAGCCCGGTCACCTGCGTCGTTCAGGGGGTCCAGCACGCCCTGCAGGACCAGCACAGGCCCTCCGTACAGGTCCCGGACAACGTAATTCAGCGGTGGCGGGGGCTTCAAGAAAAAGACGCTCTTCAAGACGGACAGGGCGTTCGGCGCGGTGCCGGCCCTCATGATGTCGTACTCCAGCGCCGCATCCACGTTTTGTGGATTTGTGGGATACAGGCTCTTCAGGGTGCGCCCTGCAGTTGTTTGAAGGTACCAAAGCAGACCGTTGGCAACTGCATCGACCACAATCTTTGGAGGGGGGTTCCTGGGCGGCGCGCTGCCGCCCTTTTCGGGGCTGTATGTGGGATCAACAGGCCCTGCTGAGTTGAACAGTATGAGCCCGTGCACGAGTGAGGGGTTCTGGCCTGCAACACTGGCAGACATGTAGCCCCCAATGGAGTTCCCCCCGAGCACCACCGGCTGGCCCACCACCTCCACGATGAAATCCTTCACGTACTCGCTCCACACTTCCTGGGAATACCTCATGGACGGCTTTTCGCTGCGGCCGTATCCAGGCAGAGTTGGACAGAACACACGGTATCCAGCGTCCCGAAGAGGCCCAATGTTACGGCGCCAGTGGAATGATGACGCCCCGAAGCCGTGGACCAGGAGGATGGCAGGAGTGTCGTCGGTGGCGTCATCTGGCTCTGCGACGACATATTCCATCAAATGACCGCTCTTCCACCGCCAGTAGCGCACGCCCAATCCCAGCGAGTATCCGTTGCTGAAACTGGAGTACGACATCCTCGCAGCCTGTGCATGGAAGTCGGTCATCTCCACCTCGCGAAGCACGTTCAGGCTGGTCTCATTTGCGCCGAACAGTCCCATGGGCAGATAGGACGTGCCCGCAACATCGCAGGCCTCCTTGTGGACTAAGCGTGGGGACACCAACCCCAGCAACATTGTCGAGGAGAATATTGCCGAGAAGCAGACGCCTCCCAACCTTGGCTCCCGCACGTATGCAATCAACTCTTGCAGCGTGGATTTGCCGTTGGTGGGGCCGCCACGCTGCTGGCCGACCAAATACTCTCGTATTGCTTGCAGCGCCGAATCTGGACTGCTGGTGAGTTCAGCAGCGAATTGCAACCACAGAGGGGAGCAATCACGTGCCAATGGATCGAAGCCTTTATTAACCGCCTGTTGCACGACACTCGAAGTGGGGGCATCCAGCAATCGCCTCAATTCGGTCACATCAGGCAGGTCCCCGCTCTCAATGGCGGGAGACACCTCTGGAAGGGCGCTTGGTCGAGGCAGAGGCTCCAAGGCCATGCCCCGTCCTTTCTGAAATTCAGCAAAATCATCCACGTATGACTCATCTTCCCATATTGGAGCCTTCCACAGCTGCAGGCGCACGCCTTCATCCTGCAGACCATCTCCCACGTACCCAATCAGTGAGGCGAGGCTCTCCTCTACATCGTCATGAGCTGCCACCACAGTGGCCCCGCATTCAACAGCCAAGGCCCTCACTGCTCCCTGTGCGTCCCCTACCCTGATAACCAAATCGCTGCCCAGCTCCCGCAACCCTCTTCTCAGACAGTCCAGGGCGCCCCACAGGAGCTCTACCCCGCCTGGTATGCGCCTCAGCTGACCAGCCACCTTGGGGTCCACACAGTAGAAAGGGACCACGGCAGCGCCGGCTGACGCAGCTTCAAAAAGACCAGGATGGTCGTCCAGGCGAAGGTCATTTTTGAACCAGACCAGCACGCACCCAGAGCTGCCGTTTGCAGGCTGGACAGCCTCCATGGTGGGGGGCATCGCTGACAAGGCGCTGCCTCTCCCACGATGGGCCAGGCTCTCTTCTTTAAGGGCACCAAGAGGTGGGCAGCGCTGTGGGGCTGAACATGGGGCACGGGTCGTCGGACTGCCCGCCTTCACGAGCATGGTTGGCTGCTGCAATTTTGTGTTGCTGCATCCGACCGGCGGTCTCCCAAAAGCACTCATCGTGCCCAGGACTGAAGATAAATGGAAAGACACCTGTGAGGCCTGTGGGCAAGTGCATGGGGTGAGGCGTTATTCTAGCAGCTTTCGCCTGCAATCGCACGTGCGCTCTCAAGCACACGTGAGTGAAGTAAGATTCTGCATGCTTCGTTCTGAAACGATCATCCACTTGACACATTGAAACGACGGAACCAAACCCATTCTCAGACACGAAACATGCCTACTGTGGTGGCCCTCGATGGGAGAGCTCAGTCAGCACAAACTCAGATTGCACGGCATCTCTGCAGAATTTTGACTTCTTATATTACAGTCAAGGCCGTCAACATACGTCAATAAACAGCAGGCAGTCCTCAGAGGGCTCAGTCCACAAATTCAATTCCCTTCCTGGTACTAAACATTTCCACAGGAAATGAGCAGAAACAACAGCGCTGCTAACAGCCAAAGAACAAAAAGTACAGGCCTCATGAGACCAATTCTTTGGCTCGGCTCGCTCCAACACTCTAGCGTGCAGGCTGCAGGGAAAACGAGACAGCCTGATCCACATATTGCATCGTATGTTACAATCTCTTGCAGCTTGATGCCTCTCAAGTGCTTGAGAACGTACCATGTCAAAAGTCCCTCAGTTTGGCAGAATGCAATACCAACATATGTCCAGCGCCCGTCCACTCTTGAAACAAGTCAATCGTTGAAGATTATATGGCAGTTATAGGCCATTTGTGAAATTCGTGGATAGCCGGGCACCGTACTTCCAGAAACGTTTCTTGTAAGTTGGAGACTGCCATACTCCATTTCTTATTGACGCTGGATATCAAGCCATGCCACTTTTGCATCTTTAGCAATATGTTAAAGTATTGGGAAGCGGGATAGCAATGTTTCTTTTATTATTCTTATCTGGTCAGCTGCTGTCACATCAGATAGCGGTTTATGCGACAGGGAGGACTGGCGGCCGGACTTGTAACGTTAGCGCACCCCTTTTGATGTCGCAATTGCAGAGTCAGCTATCCAAGGTAGAGATATCTCCGGATATTTCAAAGTGTTACAGCTATCAAAGGTTGTGATGGCTTGTGATGGAGGTCACCTCTACTGCATTGTGTCGCTGTCCCAGATTGCAATGCCACCATTGTATTGTGCATAATGCTGCGGTATTATTCTTAGTAGTTTTGCCACCCCAGAATATTCCACGCGATAGAAACTATGCCCAAGTTGTACTGGCACCTGCAACTCCTCAAAACAGACTACTTCCAGCAACGAACGCGTCAATGCACCGACGATTGTCGTGTCCGTCGGACTCTTGACACCAAATGCGGGGCGAAGCAACAATGGCTGTCACGTACGCGGCCGTGCTGAAGGACGATTATGTCGTCCTAAGGAGAATCCAGAGCGTCTAGTTCGTCGCCCGCAGACTGTGGGACCGCAGACGGGCGTCGCCAACCGTGGGACAATTTTAGCGGCGCATGTGGTGGTCCAGGGAGGCTGGGTGGCTGTGGTGGACCCGCGCCTTTTCCCTCGGTTGCTGACACAAGGGCATGCCTCCGGAAAATTCTGGGCCCCGTAGGGCTCCAGCGTCCTGTTCGGTCTCAAACTCGCGAGTGCTCGACCCCTCGCACACCACGCCAACGCGCGCATGCCTGCGCAGCTGAGCCCAGAAAGAGCGCGACTTTGGCCAGGAACGCGCCGTCCACCGCGATAACGATTCGCCGTGGTTCCTGTTGTGACCTCGTGACGATGCCCTACTGCACAAGCGACGATGCAGTTTGCAGTCACTGCGACTGGTTGAAAGCCTCCCTTGCCGGCGGCACAGCCACCACAAGCCTGGAACCGGCGCCCGTTTGTCTCAACGGCGGTTCGCTGGACAGCCATCTGCCCGAACGCCTGAACGCCCTGAACCATGGGCCGCGTCAAATGTCCATATCGCTCCGGCTGGCACAAGTCACGCACACATCTTTTGTTCACGCTCATCAGCGCAGCAGACTGCGGGAGTGCTTGCTTCCCGGGCACACAAACACCCGGCGATACGACTGGAGCGAGTACAGCTGAGTCGCGGATGCGAGTGCAATTCGATCCCAGGGCAACTCACCGACACGCAGCGGACGCTCAGCCGACGTTGACGCTGCTCCACCCGTCGAACGGCGACCAGGGTTGGACGCTATCCTGCTCTTCAGCGCCGCTCCCTGAAGCGACGCTCGCCAGCAATGGCAAACCACGGCGCTGCCCGCAACTGGTGGTGCCCGCGCGGTATTCTGTCATGCGCCCTGCGCTCCCACCCGTCGGTTATTTGATGAGCTTGTGCTTGGCAATTATCCGTCGATTGAGGGCGACGGGCTACATAGCAGTGAATGCAGTTCGGTACGATGTGCGGCCAGGTCATATGTCGCGTTTGCACGCCGGCTGCGAAGTCGACACCACCAAATGCATTTGGTGATGACCGCCGAGTTGACGCGAGAGTGCCGTCCCGTGTGTTAGGAAGCAGCCCGGTCCGGTGAATGCAGACCTCGACTGCAACTACGGCCGCAACATGCACCAGGGAAAATCTTGGGAATGGGCCCTTTGCAACGTTCGTTTGGTGAAAACAACCGCCACCTCATCGCCTGTCGCGACCCAAACAGCCAAACGGCTGCCTCCGTTGAAGTGGCTTCGGAAGCGAAATTTACGAAATGTAATGCAGTGAATAGGTTTAAATCGGGAACAGGGCCGTTGGGCGGGAACCTTTGAACGACCAGCAAAGGTTTTAGTACTGGGCGCACTTGGATTTAGAATGGATGGCGCTGCCGTTTCTCAAGCTTGGAAAGCAGTGGCTCAGTGAGCAAGAGTTTGGCGCAACTCTTAAAGTTGTGGTCAAGTTATGGGCAGCGCCTGGGCGAACCGGTCGCGGTTGGTTATAAAGCCCAGGAACCGAACTGAGCTGCAGTTTGCACCAGTGGAAAAACTGGTTCACAGTGATCTGGGCAAACGGGGAACTTGGGACTTAAGGTTGGCGAAACGAGTTTGTGGCTATCTCGTTTTTCGCTCCCGCCCACCTCTACCCAAGATATTTGGCTTGATTTTAATGTAAGGAGAGACATTTGGCAAACCGGTGTGAAGGCTTTCAAGAGTGCCTGGAAAAAGAGTGTCTGAACGTTTTAGTTGCTGAGACTGGGTCCAGCGCCCTGAGTGCGCCATCCCGTCCCGATTGATAAACTGGAATAGGTAAAGTATCGTTAAAAACGGGTGGGCAAGGCCCCCCGAGATTTAAACTATGGACCAGCGGCGGGGGCCACATTCCGGAGGAATTCGCCAAGCCCGTCAAGTTTGCCGTACTAGCGCCTAATATAGCTGATCCTTTTCCAATACCGGGCCGGTACCGCCAGCCACACCTGGCTACAAACAGGCCTGCGCAGCGGCTGTGCAGAGTTGCATTCCTGGCCAGCATGGCGCTGTCTCCGGCCACCGCGCCCTCCTGCTCCCGGGTCTTCGCGCCTCCCTCCGCCTCCCACGCCTCGCCGCCGCCCTTCCCCTGCCTCCACGGCTTCCCGCGCAGCCCCGCGCCGAAACGGAATCGGCCCTGCGGCCGCGTGGGCTGCGGGGCGGACCCGGAGGACCAGGCGTCGGCGTCGATCCCCGACAGCCTGCCCCTGGCTGGCGTGGACACCGACTGGCGGGACTTTAGGGCCCGCCTGGTGGCCACGTCCAGGTCTGGGAGTGCCGCATCGGGGGTGGAGGACGGGAGGTGGGCGCACGCCGTGCACGCCCCCGAGACTGGATGCCTGCTGGTGGCCCATCGTGAGTGTTGCGAGGGGT
Organism: Ostreobium quekettii; assembly: GCA_905146915.1. NCBI lineage: Eukaryota > Viridiplantae > Chlorophyta > Ulvophyceae > Bryopsidales > Ostreobiaceae > Ostreobium > Ostreobium quekettii. The sequence goes on from CAJHUC010001444.1 coordinate 15,804, forward strand.
GCGGCCTCTTTTCCTGCGTGATTTGCAGTCCGGCAGTCAGTGCGATTGGAATGGAATGAGCTGGGCTGTGGGCGCCCACTGGAAGGGGGCAGTTGTGCGGCTGCTCGCTGAGCGGGTGGGGAGCGACATTCAGCGCTCTGGGATGTGGCTTTGGATGAAGTGATCGCTCATGGCCAACTGTGCCGTGTGCTTCGCAGCCTTGATGTTCAGCCAGAGCCAGACCTACTTCTCGCAGGCCGTTATATTCATCTTCACACATTCGGAGTCGGGCAGCGCGGGCCTCATTCTGAACCGCCCCACTGAGTTCACACTGGGCAAGGTGGCGGGCGCGGAGGAGATGTGCCCCGAGTTTGCAGAGTCGCAGTTAAGGCTGGGTGGGGACGTGGGCAAGAGCACGCTGAACATCCTGCACTCGTATGGGGAGCTGGAGGGGGCTATTGAGATTGTGAACGGGATTTATCTGGGCGGCTTCGAGGCTGCCAGGCGGGCTGTGAGGGAGGGAAACGCCCAGGGAAAGGATTTCACTTGGTTCATGCACCACGCAGGTTGGGGGCCAGGGCAGGTGAGCAGTACTTAGTAGTGCAACATGCCCAAATCAAATCCCCTTCATCAGTCGATGGTCACAGAAGGCCTGTCTTCCACACACCCCCGATGGGAGTACGTAACTCACTGTGTCGATGCCCAGGACCCCAGCCGCTGTGTCGTTTTCTTGCCTGAAGTGGAACCCCTGCCATGCGTCCAGTGCCCCTGCCGAAACTCTGGACACTTGCAGAGTTGCGAGTCCATTGATTGTTGTACAGAGATGTTTTTGCAACTGTAAGCAGGTGCGAGAGCCACATGAAACAGTCAGCCTAGGAACAACAATAAACTACTACTGCGTAGTATGCAACGTGCTCAGCTGCATTGTCCCTGTGTGCCTGAGGATAATGCATGTTTCAAGGGGAGAATACCAGATCTGATGGGGTCCAGTGTCCGCTGTCTCCTGTATGTTTTGCCAATGGCGACCTGGGTGCTGTCACTGCAGAATAACAGCAGAAAGAGCATCCATAACAGTGATCAGATTTCTGTGTGTGCCGCAAACCGAACCAGATGGCAGTTCCTCTTGCCTTGATGTGTGTTGGCCAGCACATCCATATTCTCACCATTGATGTTGCGACAATTGCGCTGCCCTGTGATGTTGGTGTTCCATTTACTCTACAGCTTGAAAACGAGTGTTCTTCCGGCGTCTGGTTCACGGCCGCTGCTGGTCGCGATTTGATCCTCCAGCCCCGTGATGGTAATGATGCCCCAGCGGACATGTGGCACGAGGTTCTGCAACTCATGGGTGGGGAGTACAGCGAGCTCTCCAAAGTCGTGCAGCAACCCTACAGGGCTGACATAATGGGCAACGAAGGCAGAGAAGGGGAAGATGTTTAGTGACTTGTATTCTCTTATTCAAATGCCCCACAAGTGTTGGTGGGTTCACTGGTCCGAATAGGAGAGCTGCCCCACGACTGCCAGCAAAGCATGGCCCCATGTCGCCAAGCATGATGGACCATCCAAGACACCACGATTGACACGATTAGACTTCCGTTTGCACAGTGATTGAGCAGGTGGTCATTCGTTGAAGCTGTAGGGGAATGTTAGAATTTCGACAGCACTGAAGGTACAACACTTTCTGATCTGTTCTTTTCACCATCAAGAGCTTCTGTAGATAGTGTTGTGCAGCTCCATGCTAACACAACAGGATAAACAAGCTGACACAGGGAACTACAGCGTTGTGGCAACTTCTGTTACAATGCTAAACTCCCCTAGTGTTTCCACTACACAATTGCTGCAGGGCATTCTCCAGTGCTATGCTGCCATTCAGTCACATTATTCAGGTTATGAGTGTGAGTTACAAATTTATGATACTGTATTGATTGTCCGTGCCTCGACACACCACTGTTCAAACTTTTCAAACCGCTATTTGCAGCCCTAATGCAGAGGACGTTGCACCAATGACCCTGCCGCAGCCGATCAAGTCCATCGTTGACGACAGTGCTAAACACTCAAGACTTGCACCCATACCAATCCAGAAGTCAACGTCAACACAGTGTCTTAACTGCAGCTGCCTCAGTGGCGTCAAGGCTACCAGGAAGCCCCCACCCCGCTGCTTATACACCCACAGAAGTTTGTGGCTACATCTTTGTTAAACACCCCAAACCCAATCTAGCCAAACAAGGATGTGATTCAAGACCATAGTTAGTCACCTTGCAGCAGCCACTCAGGGCCACATACGTTAGGCTGGTGGAGCCACTCAGTGCATGCAAACCAGTGTCAGTGATCCTGTCGCAGTCCTCAACCTCCAGGCTCGTCAGCGTGGGGAGGTGGGTCAGGCATGCCAGGCTGCCATCGCCAATACAGATGCAGCCATTCATCGCCAGGGTGCAAAGGGAAGTCAAGCACGTTAGTACCCCCACGCCTTCGTCTGAAATCGACGTGCAGCCACTGAGATTGAGGGTTGTCAGGGACACTAGTGCTGTGATGCAAGACAAGCTGTCGTCCGTCAATCCCCAGCACTCCCCAAGGTTGAGCTCCTGGAGGGATGTAACACCTGACAACGATGCGATGCATCTGTCTGCGAGGTTGAAGCACCCCACCAGCCGTAGGCAACTCAGCGCCGGCAGCAGTGTCATGTGCTTCAGGCCATCATCTGTCACTAAGTGGCACCCGTCTAGGGTCAGCTCCTCCAGCCCTGTAAAGGTGACGATGGCTGCCAGGGCATTGTCATCCACACCCTGGCAGTCGGTGAGATCGAGGATGGACAACTTGGGCAGCCAAGGCAAGGCATGCGGTCTGCTGGCTGGCCAGAAGTCGCAATTGGACACGTTGAGTTGCAACAAGTTCGTCAACTGGCCCAGCTGTGCCAGGCCATCGTGGGACACCTTCCAACAGGAAGAAAGATCCAATCCTTCCAACTGGGTGAGGTGGGATATGAAGCTCAGGCCCTTATTCGATACCAGGTCACAAGAACTTAGTGACAGGTCTTTTAGGCCTGTCAGTGAGATCAGGTGCCTGAGGGCATAGTCGTCTACCATTTCACATTTGCTCAAATCCAGGAACTTCAGATGCCGGAACGACCTGTGCACAGAGTCGCAAATGTCCAGCAGCGAAGCAGCGCTGGGTTTTGGGCAGAGCCTGGTCACTCCACCGTCCACACTAGACTTCCAGTGCTTGTTCAATAGCCGCATGCAGCCAATCAGGCCACCCTCCAGCCCAATCGCCGCTCTTTCCACGGTTCTTGTCAGTGCCAGCACAACATGTTCATGTGGATCGGTCCACAGCGAATCTTCAGCATCCTGAAGTAGCAGCGGTGCACAATTGTCGCAGAACTGAATGCAGTGGTGTTTGCAGCCTCCCACATCAACCCAAATCATTCAGCATGTACACAAAGACAGGACAGTGCGTCCATCCATAAACACTCCCAGCAAACTGTGTAGACGGCTGAAAATGCCAGGTTGAATGCGTGGTCGACACTGTGCGATGGACGAAAGGGTACAGGGAGAATGTTGCAGGCACATAAGGCACACAGTGACAACAGTGACAACAGTGACAACAGTGTGGCATTCAAATGACGCCTGTGGCACCACTGCGAAGCTAGGAACGGTCGACTTTATTGCGACGACAGAGTTCTCTGATGACAGAGTACTTTGATGTATCTGGTGGACAGAATGAGGCACATATACTTTGGCACCTTATTTGTTGGACAGCAGAAACGGGGTGTCCACCTCATGCTGCATATATTCCACGTTTTGGAGCCTTGGGAGTGCGTTTGCCTGAAGGGACTCGTACTGGTGGCCCGTCACTCATTTATGCTGCAGGATGTACACAAAGCATCGCCCACACTATTGAAAGTGGGTGTTGGGCCGATTCACAGGAGTGTGCCTATTCCCACCTTCAAAAACTCGGCCTGCAAGTCCATGTTGAATGCCGTGCTCAGCTATCCTCAAGGGGGTTACCAAGCTGGCAGATCGAACACACTATGCCCGGTAAACGTCAACCTGCAGATGGCAACTCCCCCATCAAAAGTCCAGTCGGAACACCTTGGCAGGCCTACAAAGTCCCGCCTGCCAGCCCTCCAAGCAGCAGCACAGAGAGACTCACCAGCATATCACCAAGTACGGTTTGGGCTACTATACCGCGCATCCGTCGCGTTGGGAGTTCAGATCTCCCGCTCGAACAAGAAGCAAAGATGCAAAAATACACACCAGCAGACGCCTTCTCTTACCACCGGCTTCAACCCTCAAAAGACTGCGGCTGCGGCTGCGGCTGTGTATGCTGATGTTGAAAGGGGCACTTGCAGTTGGGATCTCTGCTACTCTCCGCAACTCGTTTCGCTGAAGGCGCTTCTCTTGCTCACACCAGCGGCGCTTTGTTCGCCTCAACGAGGCCCGCAGAGGCCCAGATCACCTTCCAACGCCCGTCCTACAGTGCGGGGACAAGGTCGGCCTCCTCTCCTTGTCGCACGGAGCCTCCGCCTGTGCGACGGCGCCAACCGATGCGGGAAAACAAGACAAGTCGCCGCCAAACGAGACGGTGCACCATGGAGATGTATAAGGTACACAGGAAAAGCTTTTCCCGTATACATTGTACTTAAGTATACAGTACATAGGAAGAGTTCCCATCACCCTCATCGCTTTTGTCAACCAGGGGCGTGTGTCAAGTTCACACACACTTCACATTAAGAAGATGTACATTCAAATCCCCGAAATCAGGTCATCCAAAGGAGCACCCACTCCCAAGCAAGTGTTTGCGGTCCCATTCCGCTTTGCAGTTCTATGGGCGCCACCGTCAACAAGAACGAATCGAAAGGATGGATTGTGTGTGTCGTGCCCATCGCGAGGCCGGCGGCCACCCCGTCAAATTGGCGGCAAGCACATTGATCGAAACGTGTAGCGAAACAAATGGAAACCGTCAGATTGCAACTGGGGTTAATGTTGGACCTGTTGTGGGAGATGGCGATTGTGGAGGACATCGCGTTGCGGATTCGGGGGTGATTTTTGGACAAATGTTGGCAAACCACAACACACATCTCGGACAACAACGCTGCAAAGAAGCAGATCCGCATGCCAACGCCCTCAACTGTGCTCCTCTGCCTGTGCACAGAGTTTGGTCCCCGAGGTGGCGCAACGGACCCGTTGCGTGCGAGAGTGTGATGCAGGCCAGCAAGGCGAGGCGTTAGTCACTCAATCGGTGGTCGTCATTCCGAGATCCCCACAGTGGTTACCATCAAACTCGACATGGCCAAAAAATGCCGAATAAAACAAAGGGACTGCTTCTCGACAGGATTTCAAGCCGATGTAGGGCAACCTTTCCACGTTCCCTGCAGGTCCTCAAGCCCCCATCCAGTTGCCAGCCTTCCCAACAGGCGCGCGGAGCAACCTGACGTGGAGTCCCTGAGGCTGCCGAGGCAGCCGCCGATTTTCCAGCCCATTTCCTGCAGCCGATGGCGCGGGGGCAGCTTTGACGGCAGGTCATGGGTCGAAGGGGCCTGCTGCAGGCGCCGGCGACGGCGCGGATCTCTTGCCCTCGCGGCTGGACGCTGTTGGCGATCTGTCTCACCTGCTTGGCGATCGCATCCCTGTACGCCACAGGGCCCAGGGCCTATCATCGCGCGGCTGAGAGCGTGGATGCGCGGGCGGATGGATCAAGAAAGGTGCGGCCACTGGGTGCTGCAAACGCGGACCTGGCAGCCAGCCCGGGGGAAGAGCAACGGGCGGTGTTGGCACCCGCCAGGATCGGCTTTCTTCCCACAACGCCGCCAGCAACGGCCGCCAACGCAGCCCCCAACAATGTGAACGCATCGCAGACCGGAACGGTTGGGAAAACCGCGGCGGCCAAGAATCGGACAAAGGTGGTTCCCCAGCCTGCTTGGCCGGGGCCTTCGAAGGCAGCCTGGTTGGAGAGCCTGCCAGCGTGGGGCATCCGGCGCGAGCTGGACTGGACGCCGGAGGCGGTGAGGGGGCGGGTACGTGGCGCCTTCCTGCACGCCTGGGGCGCCTACAAGCGCTTTGCGTGGGGTCATGACGAACTCAAGCCGATTAGTCAGACGTACAAGACGTTCAGCCACATAGACATGGGGCTGACGATTGTGGACGCCGCGGACACGATGGTCGTGATGGGCCTGGAGGGGGAGTACGCGCAGGCGCGGGAGTGGATAGCGACGCACCTGGACTTCGGCGCGGTGAACGCGAGCGTGAGCTTCTTCGAGACCACCATCCGCTTCCTGGGCGGCCTGCTGTCCACGCACTACCTCACCGGGGACGCCGTGTACCTCGACAAGGCGGTGGACCTGGGGGCCCGGCTGGCGCGGGCCTTCAACACCAGCAGCGGCCTGCCCGAGCCCGACGTCCACCTGATGACCGGCGCCCTGTCCAACTCGAGGAAGACGCACGAGCTCTTCTTGGCGGAAATCGGGTCGTGCCAGCTGGAGATGGCAGCGCTCAGCAGGCTGTCGGGCAACGAGACGTTCACGCGGCTGGCGGAGGCGGCGGAGGGCGTCGTCCTGGAGTCGCCATCCTGGGATGGCCTGAGGACGACGTCCATGAGCTCCTTCAGCCGACGGTGGTGGGGCCTGTACAGCATGGGCAACTCCGCGGACTCGTACTACGAGTACCTGCTCAAGAGGCACATCCAGGCGCGCGCTCTGGGCGAGCCCCCGGAGACGTCCCAGAAGTACGGCGCGGAATTCGCCAAGGCGATGGCCGGGATGGCCCGCCGCCTGGTGCGCAAGACGGCGCACGGGCTGTCGATGCTGGCCGACGTCGGGGTGGCGCGCGACAACGAGGCGCGGCGCATGCACCACCTGGCGTGCTTCGTGCCCGGCACGCTGGCCCTGGGCGCCGCAACGACGACCCTGTTCGGCGATCGCGCGGACGAGATGATGGCCCTGGCGCGGGAGCTGGCCCTCACGTGCTACTCGTTCTACAAAACCACCCGCACGGGGCTGGGCCCCGACATCGTGTCCTTCCCCATGGACGCGGATTACGACATGGCGCCCACGGGGGTCAACGGCAACCACCTGCGGCCGGAGACGGTGGAGAGCCTGTTCGTGCTGTACCGCCTTACGGGGGATCGGAAGTACCGGCAGTGGGGGATGGATATCTTCGTGGCGTGGGAGACGTACGCCAGGCTGCCGGCTGGTGGCTACTCCACACTGCTCAGCGTCGCGGACCCGGGGAGCCACGGAGACTCCCAGGAGAGCTTCTTCCTGGCCGAGAGCCTCAAGTACCTGTACCTCCTGTTCGAGGACCCGGCCGTTTTGCCCCTGGACGAGTGGGTCTTCAACACCGAGGCGCACCCCTTCAGCTTGGATCGGCGGTGGAGTCCAGAGGCGGGGCGGCGGACATTCGAGTGGCTGATGTCAAGGGAGTGACATTGCGCCAGGTAGTCTTTTTTGTCCTGTGGGGATGAAACACTGAGATGGTACAGAAAATTGAACGAAGCACGGTTGGGAACGCATGAGAGGGGAGCGTACAGTTAGTGGGGCAGTTGGAGGGGGCTGCGTAGAGGTTGTAGAGGAGGGAGTGAGGGAGATGGGTAGCGGGTAGGGCCCTAGGATCATCGGCGGGGCGGACGGGTCCAGGGCGCTGGCATAGAGGATCGTGGTTGAGAAATGGGGCAGAATTGGTATTACTTGTGGGATTAGTATGGACATGAGAAGTCATGGGATTTGATTCTGGAATAAGCCAAGCCAGAATAGCTGGGGCGGCTGGCAGAATGTTCTATTTAGGTGGCAGCCTTCGGACAGGTCAGCCTGCCATCTTTCCATGCAAATGCACGAGGTGATCGGTGTGTACAAAACAACGTTTCGTGTCACAATCGATGGGGTTCATGCCGGAGCCATCGACGGCGAAGGCACGGGGTAACCGACTGTGTGTCTGCACCATCGGGCACCCTCCGAGGGGCCAGTCAGCTGTGCTGCGACTCGTTCGCACCGGCATAACAGTCCACGGCAAGTGATGGTTTTCTTCATCAAGACTTAGTTGTGCATGTGTCAAGATTCGTTTTAAAATCCAACAAGCAAAAAAGCCTCCGTCCCATGAAGAACGTGTTGGGTGATTGCGTGTGTGCGCATAAAGGCACAATTGGGCTTCAAAACAATTGTCGCTTGTGACATCGTGTGCCAAACTCTGAAATCGTTATTGTTCGCATTCATGCCCAAACTACGCCAAGCGAGGTGTTGTGAGTTTGGGACAGGGTGGATATATGCAGCCACCGTTTTGGGTGCAGGGTCAGACACGTCTTACAAACACACGAGAGCACAGAGCCAGGTTCCCCACTACGAGATCGTCAATCCCTACAGAGTTTTTGGCGGTCCAGCAGGGCTCTCCCCTGTGGATCAGAAGTTCCTTGCCTTGCCGAAGTTCGCTAATTACTGTGTTTAAACTTGACTGCGGAAAACAAATCGGGGATCTTGCACCATGTCGGCGATGAGAGACATCCTGAAACGATTTCCTATTGCGTTCTCCATATCCGCTTGCCACCCATCTGCAGTGCACGGTTTGCATCACAGAGGTCACTTTCTGGGAGGCTTTGAAATGCACTGTTGCCAAGAAAGGGTCCAGTTTCGGTTTGTTCGTACTCCCGATTATGTGCTCCTCGCCATGGGCCTTGCTCACTGTTGTACGCCATTGTGCATGTGTCACTGTCAACAGCACGTTTTGCAGTATGAGAGACGTGGGAAGCCTGCAATCGTGAGGCACCAGCCCTGTAAGGCATACGCTTAAGTTCCATTCCTCCAAAGCCTTGGCATTTAGGGTTTGAGTGCACATTCATGTGCAAACACATGGCACATGCAGTTTTTCAGGGCTTTCTCATGCGCCAATGGAGCACACTTCACATTCCCTGGAATGTTGTGTCGGAATCCACCCAGTATTACGTAGATGATGACCCAGATTCACAATGCTTACAACGCAAACACAAACTCATCGACCTAGTGCCCATCTTCCACAAAGTGATACACCTACCAATGTGATATGCCTCACCGAACAATCCCCCTTGCAAATAAATCCATCTATTTAGCAGTATAGAAGCACCTGTACATTGTGTGTCATGGCACAGAAGGCGCAGCACCCTGACGCCCTGAACCGGTGCTACCGTCCTCGCTTGCCCCATCCTTAATGATCTTCAGGTCCACGCTGGCCATCCTGTCTGTCCCATGGGCTGAAGCTAGTATCAGCGGACAAGTCTTGGACCTCCTTCAGCAACTCATCTTTGGTCGAATCATCTTCCAGCTCATCGGGCTGCTCAGTTTCACTGTTGTTCGGCTCCTGTCCCATATACGTTCGAGCATAGGCTGGGATATAGCCAATTGTGTTGGCTTCTGAGACATCCCGCCGCACAAGATCCAGTGGTATGGCCGAAGGGAGGATGTCATCGGGGGGCTCGCTCCGTTCCCTGCTGGCCATGGTCGCCCTGCCCATCATCGGACTCCGCCGGATCCGGCCCCAGTTTATCCACCGCATCATTTGGAAAGCTATTTCCTCATTTGTCTTGCAGATCCGCATGCTGTCCAGGCCCTCGTCCAGGTGGGGCCACCCCTCACCACGCAAGTGACAAGACGTTGAAAAAATTATGTTTTTGTTGTTTCTGCTGTATCCCAAGAAATTGCCTTCATGCTCCTCGCGCTCGCCCACACGATACACAAGAGTCTGGAACTGCTCCTTCAGGATCACAGCATGGATTGGCACATCCAAATCCTTCGCAAGCTCGATGAAGTCCCTTCTTTGTTCTGGAACGTCAACAGACAGGCATTTGATTCCAGAGAAAGTGCAAGCTATGGACACAACCTTGGCAACAGCACAAGCATCTTGCACCACTTCCCAGGTGACTGGCCAACATCCAATTATAAAAATAAACTGAAGCAAGAAAATTCAGATGTACCGGCACGTGGATGCATTGCCAGTAACTCCAGTGTGTCTTGGTGCCCAGACTTTCCAAAGTTAGATACACAGGACATCATTGCATTGAACATGGGAAGCATTTGATTGCACTGCACACCACATGGATGACTGCTTCCTTCCAAGCAACACAATTCCATATATTGCCCTTTGGGTGTCCCATATATTCCCCCAGGGGGACAAAGATGAGCCACTGTGACAGAGGAAGCCAAATTTCTGTAAATCTTTTAGGAGGTATGCTTCTTGCACAGAAAAGGAAGGTGCCTTGCAGATGGCGATCCCCACCCTGAGCTATTTGTGTAAGGCTCTTTGGCGCTTTTGGCCAACTGTCAGGCTATTGGGTCAGATGTGATAGTGCCACATTGGTACAAATTGCTCCTTGTCTGCCATGGCAGCAATTCACACACCAACGCACATGAACGGCACTCAATGCCAATCCAAGCACAGTGCAAAAAATTCCTGCTGGAGCTGGACATTGTGCAAAGGGCTTGCGAGGCTGCCAGGACCATTAGCAAGATCATAGCACTCTTGTTGAATCTAAACTTATGCCAGCATCGTTCTTTGATGGCAACGTGTGACAGGAGCACTATGGTTCACAACATATGCATATCTGCAAACATGCATTGTTTTCCTTTTGAGGTATATGAAAACACGTTCAAGGAAAGGCACAGGGGGAGCTTTGGGCTCATCAACACAACATGGGTCCAAACTCCCAGGAGGACCCAGCCAAAATGGGCCTGTCCAACTGCAAAGGTGCAAAGTGGAATAACCCCCCAAGGTTTGAAATTCTTACCCACGGTGTAATTCATCCTGTCCACCACGCAACAATAGCCCAAACTGAGGTAGTGCTTGACGAGCATTACACACTCTGGCCTCCTTCCCCTCGTGCCATTCCTTATGGTATCTTGGTTGATTCGCACCCAAGGGAGGAAGCCCTTCTCTACGAGGCCATTTGCAAAAGTGCTTTTGCCAGCACCTTGAGCGCCAATCATCAGCAGAATTGTTGGCTTTATGCCCTCTTTAGTTGCAGTGATTTTCAGCCTCCTTTCTCCATTCAATTGCCGATCTGTCCAATGCTCCTGAGTAGAACCACCTGCCAGACCATCCATGCAATTTTTTATTAGGCACATCGGAAGGTGAACTGTTGACATTCTGAAAGCGAGGGACCAGCAGAACCAGATGTGGGAAGTAGAGGGCCTCTTGAAGTTTTCAAGATTGTGCAGGCATCAGTGCCCTATTGCATGTACTTTTCCGCTGCCCGATCGACTAATCTCAGATGCTTGCTAATGAAAAAGGCTAGCAACAACTGCATGATAACCAGGTGGCAGAGTATACGATTCACAGCACAACCAATGTCAGACTCTGCCAGTTATGTCACCTGAAGGCTCCAGCATCAGCTCTTTCCCATTGCACTTCCCGCTTCCTGCATCCACGCTGTCCTCCTTTTCTTCCTCCTTTCCCTCAGTCCTCACTTCGTCTGCCACCTTCTCATCATCGTCTGAAGGCACAAGGACGAGTGGAGGCAGATGTGTTTGTGAGGACACACTCAGGCATTCAAGTGGCAGACAGCCAATGACTCTTGCCCTTTCTTTGCCATCTCCATTGCCTTCACTGGGCTGTTGTTCATTTTCTCTAGTGCGTCTGCCTGCAGCTGGACGATTTGCACGTTTGGGCACATCAACCGCCTTTGCATGACTCCAACCTCGCCGCCTGCGCTTTTTGCTGGCAGTCTGTAACAAACGAATGTGGCCTTCCCTGTTTGTGTCCCGAATAATCTTCAGTGGCAGGCCCCTTTCCATGGGAATGTGAAGTCCATCGTCATCCAAGTCATCGTTGCGTGAGGACATTGCAGCTGTCGGCAGGTGGGCACTGGCAGCCCATCTTGCAGACTCCGTTGCTGACCCAGAACCCATCCACACACCAGGAAATGGTGCATGAGGATCCTCAGTGTCACTCACGCCAGCATTGACCTGTTGTTCATCATGAGGGCGGTTTGTAGATCCTGCGTGTCCAATGCAGTTGTCATCAGGAACGCCATGTTGCTCTTCCTTCAGTTGAGGCTCGCAACTAGCAGGTGCCTTGGTTGCTTCACCAGCAAAGTCATCGCCCTCGTCTATTGGCAGGCCAATCCCCTTTCCCGTCATGGTCCCCTGCTCAGTTTGAAACTGAGACATAGCCCCAAACCCAGAACCACGCTCACATTCTTTCTCAGTCAAAACTGTCGTTGCCCTTACTGATTCTGCTGCAGATTCATCGGAAGGGCTCTTTCTCAAAGGGGCGGAAGTGTAGCCGGGCAATGGCTGCTGATTGGAGCTGCCATTCCCAATGCCATTATCCACAGTCCTGTCCTGTTCCCACCCAATGCCACCCTCACTCCCCCTCCTATCCACAACAGGGTCTCTGCTGGCTCTTTTCCTCTTGGTCTTCAGGCTATGCTGCTCTGCAGATCCCGGTTTCACCTCATCTAGGTAGAATCCCTTGGACTTTGTTGGGCGGCGCAGCATCTCCTCCAGGCCTGTGAACTTTTGATGCTCTTTGGAAGGCCCAGGCTTAGAGTCATCCCCATTGTCTCGTTTGGCAGCCACAGGGCGCGATGTTGAGTAAGCTCGACAAGAGACTCCGCCATCAGACTGGCACCATTGACCCTGCAATTGTCCTGAAGACTTCAAGCTGGCATAACCCAGTCTACTGCGGTCATCACCAGGGCACCGGAGAGGCACAGGCACAGTGCATCCACTCCAAATGCTCCCATCTCCACAAAGATGCAGTTTTCTCCACACGACTGGTGATCGCATCACCGAAGGCTTGAGAGAAGCTGCTTCAGTTGCATGGGTCAAACACGCCGACGAGGGGACAAATGCCCCCGGTCTGGCAGTGTGCACCAAAGAATTCTCAGCAGCTGCAGGTGCAGTAAGACAATTAGGGGCTGTTAGTCGTGGATTGGGTGCACATCATTGCACATGCACATCCAGTCGCCAATGTGCATCGCAAAGTTCTTCCTGCACATTGCCCAAATATCACCGCCGTGGAGGACAAGAGGCACAATGAGGGGCGACTGGAGAGGTGAAAGGGAACCCCGCTGTCATGGATCGCAAAAACACGACAGCATCGCAGAACTGCCTTGGTGCCCCGCTTGTCAATGAACAGACTCACTGGCAATCGAAGACCGTTAGCCCAAAAGGCCAAAGGTCTTCCGCAGCAGACCGGCAAGAACACACGCTCAAACCAGCGGATCCTATGCCCAACCACACACACACACACACACTCGATCCACGCACCATGGAATACCAACACAGTGTGCAGCCGCATGATCCATCCCTGCAGCTTGAACGTGCCGAAGAGCAGAGACGCCTCACTGAGGTCCGCTCCCAGCCATTGCCCCAGCTCGCGGCGAGGCGGGAGCCCCTTCAGCATTTGTTTGGCAGGCAGCATTGATGGGCTGATTTCCGGCGCCGTGCCCAGAACACAGCGGCACATCCAGATTGCGGCCTGCCAGCATTGGCCCGCGGCGCCCGCCGCTCGCTGATCCAGGGGATGGGGAAGGCGAGGGGGGCGGTGTCCGGGGGGCGGGGGGCGCCCGGGAGTGGCCGACGGGCCGTCCCAGTTGTGCCAGAAACGGGGGCGACTGGGAGGAAGGGAAGGGCTGATGGCTGGCGCTTGGGAGGCGCGGTCAATGTTTGGGTGATGACCGCCGTTAGTCAATTGTCCACGAGTTGATTACACAGACGAATGCAGGCACAGTACTTACACTGAAGATGGGAGGCAGGGTCGAAAGGCCTGAAATTAGTCCCTTTGTGTTTTCTGTGATTGACGATTCTTGTTTCGACATCCTAAACCGCTGAACCCACTGACCCACGTTGGCCTTACCAGCAGCAGGGTAAGGGATCTGCAAGGGAAAGAAGTGGGGACTAGTATCTTCTCGGGTCGAGGGATGGCGACCCTGACTGGAGACCGTAGGCTCGAGTACACGGCAACAGCTTACAGCAGAGCAACGGGACAACAGGATTTCTGTCCTTTATATCCCGTCCGTTCACCACTGTCCTTAATGCAGTTCCTAATGCCTCATCACCTCTTCACGGTTCCAGCTGTTAATGTACTTGATCAGTTCTGGTTACAACAACACCGTAATCTAGCAACCTTTTTTCTTCCAGACCAGTCTTATTCTGGGACAAGGTTTTGCCGGGAGTAGGGAAAAACCACGCAGAGCCCCACGCCTGTGGTCTGCTCGGCTCCATTGGGATGATATATTGGTAGCTTTGTTTGCAAGCGTCATAATCGCCAATTTTGGCGTTTGTTTAGATTTTATGTTGCACGAGGAGACCAAGACGACAAACACATAGTGTGCCAATACGATTGACCTGCCTGTGGATTGCATGATGTGGTTTGACGATGGCTCGATGGGCCCGTGGCTTCTGTCCGGTTCGTGAACTGGACACTTCTTGTGAAGCCCAGCAAAGTCGTTGGCCTTCACAAAGGTGCGCAGCAAATGGTGCCAAAGAATGCGGCGCCGCGTACAAAATGTCCATGACATTAGTAGAAAGGGCCGTTACCAGTGTTGGCAATACGTTGGAAGCCATGCACCACGGTTGGAATCTGAGTGCGTGAAGGCATTTGCGACGGCTAGCTCGCTGTCCGCAGTATGGCGCAGTGATTCGCCTTATTCCTAGCAGTGGACGCACCTGGGCCACAGGCTTGTGGCCTAACCTAACCTAACTAACCTAGGTTAGGTTTGCAACAATGCTGAAAAGTCCGATATGCATCGCACAACGTTATTGCACTGTCCACTCACATGACTCAATGACTGGAAAGCACGAAATCAGCTATGGAGGTTTCTGTATACTACAGTATACTGTGTTATGTATACTGCATTAATATGTATTTTGGACACCGACACGTATTGGGCAACAAATAAATGTGGTGAACAGGACGCTGGGCCATGGAATTGTCGACGACTGCCAGGATCTGGATCCCAAGGGATCCCATCATGATCACCATGTGGGCTCATGATGGCGATTGCAACCAGCGATCTGCACCGAATAGTGAATGCGATCTACTGTAGGAACCTATGGGGTGCGCCGTGGGACAAGCAAAGGAAGGCGCAAGATTCGCACATTTGCCACGTCCCAAATTCGCGGGACATTCCAGCATCAACTGCCCACATTGCAGCCATCCGTGGAGCTACCGGAAGCCCCCATCTGGTCGGACGCCTCCAATCTTGGGTCGGCGGACCCACGGATGGCAGATCGGTCTCATGGGCAAGCCCTCGATTCCACCCCCTCATTCAACCCCCAGCACACCCCTGCTCCTGTACCTGTACGGCGCACGCTTCAGCACCCCGGGCAGCCGGTGGGGCAGGTCAGGAGGCGAGGAGGGGAGGGACGCCACAGATGACTGTCGGGCACCTGGCCATCTCGGGTGCACCCGCGGAGGCTGTCGCCCTGTGCGCGGATAGCTACGGGACGCTTTTCCGAAGAGGTTGTGTTCATCGAGGGGCCGCCGAGGTACATCGATGGATTGAGAGAGCAGGTATCTTTGGTGGAGGGCCAAGTTGCGGGTTGCCATGTGTCGAGCGGCAGCTCCAAGGCGCGGCCTGGTGCATGAGACCGATCGGCGAACTCGCTGAGTGGCCATTGCCGATTGCCGACGCGGTTGGATATATCCCTTCTATAAGGGCCGACGGCGGTCCTCGTGGGCAGTGCCCACGGAAGTGTTGAAGCGCTTTGCGGCGTGTGTGACCAGAAGAGCAGGAGTTGGTTGCAGCTCCGCAGCCGGGCTGTCGGACACGGGGCAACGCAATTGCCTCATGGGCGTATGCACAGCGTGAATCTAACAATGCATTGATGGCGAGGCGCGAAATGGGTGTTACGCATGGCGTGGGTTACTCTGCGGCAGATCGCCGGCATCGACGCATCGATCATGACGCGGCGCGCCGCGGTGGCCTGGGCCTTTGTTTCCGATCGCGCCCCGGACGTTGACAGGGTGAAGGACTCCCTTTCCAGGGTGCTGCTCATGTGCCCTTTCGTGGCTGGAGGGCAAGACTGGTCTTGACTCTGGACCGTTTGTTACACGTTTAAACGTAAATAACTATTTTTACGCGTAAAAACGTAAATAACTATTTCTACGCGTAAAAACGTAAATAGGATCTGTTTTTAGGGGCTAAAAACCAAGCCCGGCTGTAAGCACAAATACGTCGATCGCAAATGTTGTGGTGGCAATGACAGCCTCCTGCTGGGTGTTTCCGGAGCATCGCGTTGCTGATTCGAATGTTGTGGCAAGTATTGGGGACTTTTGCGTAAATCCAAACTTCAACTCTCGCACGCCAGTGGACGACAGCTGAATTACACATGTGTCGAAAGTTCGAAGTTGGAAGAGGTACCAGGGTGACTTTTCTTCCAATATTCGACAGATATGGGAGCCGCGCTATCGTTCCTTCTGCCGCAGTGTATCTGCTCAATGAATGGATGCTGCATCGCTCCCACTAGGAAAAAAGGGCCAAATAGCACTTTTGCGAACATACATAAAACACATTTCATCAAAGTTCTGCACGCTTAGAACACAAAAATAACACAAACCCGTAAACTTTGTACACGTTTGAACACGTGTTATTTTGCCCTTTTTCTCCTAGTGTCCGTATTGCTGGAGGTAAACGCGATGCTACGTTTTAAAGCTCCCACCCTATTGCAGGACGCAACCTTTGAAAAGGCGCGACATGAGGGGAGATATGTACAAGAGATCTCTCTGCCTGGCCCACCTAATTCAGCGGCGCCGTTCGTTGAGGCCCAGCTAACCTCGACACTTCCGATTTCGCACACCCCATGCTGCTGAGACGGGGCTACGAACAGCACACCCTGCCTCAATATTTCGAGGTGAACTTGAAGAAGTGCTCACGCGTCATTCGGAAAATTTATTTCAAGTTGTATTTTACGTTCCATTTGCAGCTGCTGTCGTCAAAAGCGAAAGCAGAATCAACCCGCGTCTCGTCATTTTGTCGTTTTTTCTTGTGTACCTGCCATTTTATGCTGCAATGGCATGTAATAAACCACGGGCACAGCTGAAAAGGTGTTTAGATGCTGTTTGCAAATGTTTTAGATAACTTTGGGAGACAAATATGTGTTCAAATTTGTTTTACATAATTTCTCTCGTAACTTTAAGGTTACCATCAAAACGACAGCATCCCAAGCAGACTTCGCAGTTGCTATCTGCGCTTCTCTTCTTCATCCACCACGGATGAAGAATTGAATTCTGAATGTCCATGAATACATTATCAATCTGTGTCTCTGCCAGGTTGTTGAAGGGTTTGAATTGAGAACTTTCATACCCAAGTTGAATTTGTTTTCATGGGACCATCATCATACTCGCAATGACTAAATGTTGAGCAAATCGTGCCTCAAATCCTCAGTGCACGGACAGATTCAAGGTGCTGAGTGGCGAGGATCCTCTGCTGAAGGGCCGATTGACGCACCTTAAGAACGCAGGATGCTTGCTGGCTATTACCTTGTCCCGCATTTCTGTCAGTGAGTTCGCACACCGCAGACGCCCACTGGCATCAATCGCACTGCTCAGGACATTTACTTTGACGTACACCAACTCATCACGTGCAGCTCGGTACGATGCGCCATGACTCGTAATCTTCACGCTGTTGGCATGTTATCCACCGTTCTGCTAAGCTCAGTGGTCCATTTGAGACACCTCCACGTTGCCGTTCGTAAGATGCGTTCATGCTGCACTCTAGCTGTTTGGATGCCACCTGTTTCTAATTCTAACACCAACATCTTCGGCCCTCATTTCACAGACAGACTATCCATCATGGACTTAGTCAATGCACGGGCATCGGAACACTGCGCCATGCACACCGTACCGGGAGTCAGCGGCTGGAAGAAATGTAGCCGTAAGCCGTCCCTTACCCGCCACGTGCTCAATCCGGACACAGTGCATTAGCAAGAAAATTACCAAATAAAACTTTTCGGGATAACGTATGTATGCTGAAAACACGGAAATAAGCCAAACCCGTAAATTTTGTGCACGTTTAACACGCGTTATTTGGCTTTTTTTCCTAGTGGTGCGGGCCTCAATACGTGCCCAGAAGCGGGCACTGACCAAGGTTTCTCATAACAGACGGCAGAAGCGGTTGAACCTGTGGCATTGCCTCGGCAGGCGCATTCTAAGGGCGCCGCATCAGCCTTGTCGAGCGCGGAACGTACGAGCGAGACTGAAAGCATACTTGACTCCACTGGAGACGTCTCCACGGTGTCGACACGGAACGCACATGTGCGTCCACGGTTGCCCCGCCACCAGATGCGTCTGAACCGTCCTCGCAGCGTAGCTCATCGTGTGCTGCACCCATCTGCACCCGCGACCCCATTACGAAGGTGCCATAATCCGGAGTCCTGGGTGCCTTGTGGAGCTTGGGGAAAATGGGACGCCAGGTCCGCCAGGAAGCTCAAAGATTCCCCAATATGTCGAGGGTGATGAGCTCTGAGACTTTTCATTTGCAGACCTGGGGCTTGCAGAGCCTCAAATTTGAGGCCCTTTAAAGGGCTGGCTTCAGGAGACTGTTGTGGCCAGGATTGTGTCTCGGCAAACGATGCAGTCGGCGCTGTGTTCTGGATGCTGATGTGCGACATTCGAGGGAAGGCCTTGCCTGGGTTGAATTGCCCCGAGGGAGCGAACATGGGCGTTTTTCAGTTGCCATTGACATGAGAGAGAACGGGCTTCCGATACCGCAGGAGCTTTTCGGAAATGCAGTGCGCGTGTCAGGATCCTATGACAGGGCGCCGCCGTGTGAGGTACCGGTGGACTTTCCGGAAAAGGAGAGGTTTGAGCAGGGGAGGGCGCTGAGACTTGCAGCCATGAGAATCAGGGCGACGATCCAGGCTTTCGCGCCGATAGGTATGCCCCCGCCCAGCTCATGGACAACACATGGGGCACGCCTTCAGTGACATTGTCTTCAAAAGGTGTGTCTCAACTAATTGCGTTAAAGAAGTTCAAGATGATTCCCACAAGGCATGCATGCTAAGGTAATTGGAATTTATGCAATAATTGTAGTCTTAATTATGTGACAATCAATGAAAGCACAGTTTTTCGGATTGTTATCCCCATCTTCACTGAAAATATATATCGACCATACGGTGCCGCTTTCAAATTTAGTGTGGGACAGGCATCTCGATTCCTAAAATGCCTGTGTGGCGATCCAGTACTCGTGCATCGTTCCGCACCAGCAAGTGAATAGAAATGCATGGCATCGACAGATCAAGCATGAGCGCTGTGTGCTGTTGAATTCACTGTGCATGAAATCATGAATCAGGCATGTGCTGTTTTTCGTTTTGGTTGCATTTGCCACATGACAATGCAAGACCCTTGCACCAAACTGGCGATGCCGGGCTACGGTCCCCATCACAAATATGTGCTCGAAATCCAGTGCAATATAGATGACAATAAATTCAAATGCGACAACACCATTTTCGCCGCTGTAAAGCACTCCCTGCATCCATCAGTCACAGCGTTCGTCCAAAATCATCGCAAGCAATATTTCTTATGTAAACATATTGGAGCTATTATGTTACATGAATGTCTCTAAGCGCCATGAAAATAAACAAATATAGCCGTACAAGCAGCTGTTTTTGCGTGTTTACGTCTGTGCACGTAAAAGCGCGAATGTTGAAATGGTGCCGCAAACGTAAATGACAAACCTGCTTGCATCGTGCATCCATGATGGAACTTCCTACTGTGGCATCTTCGATGATATGCTGCAATCACTCTCGTTGCGGCGAATCCAGCGCAGACACACCCTCCAATACATCGGTATGCACGCTGTTTTATTATCCAATATCCAATACCGGTATCACGGGCACGCCACCACTGTTAGGTGGACAGCGAGCCGCGCGTCTGAATTTCTGACCACACTGGGGTCATGTCCGCTGAGTCCATTTAAGTTGCTGCCTGGTTCAATTGCACTCCTTTCAAATCTAATTCCAGATCTGCCCCCGAGTTCTGGTCTTTGGTCGTTTACGGCCACACCTTCAGCCCTATTGGGTTTGATTTGCTTCAGAACTGGCTTGCGTGTGCTCTGACGGTGCAGAGGCACGCTTTGAGTGCATGCCTCATGGACTGGTCATTCCCCGTGTTACACGAATTTTTGCAAATAGCTTTTAACCCTGATAGGGCGGACAAGGCGCGCTGGATTCAGGGGCCTCATCGTGTCTTGTTGTGCTGGATGTCCCTTGATGGCGGACATCAGTTTCCCTCGCCCATGGGAAATACCCTAGGGATCGGTAATACAGGCTGGACAGTCCCCACCTGCGAATCGCTGGATGGTGCGGCGCGCTGTCGTGGTATTTGTCACGTACTGTTGACAAATGCATTTAACAGAATCGGAGGAGCATCCACAAAAGGCAGTGGGGAGCGTACCTTGGGGCCAAGTTGACCTCGCTCCAAGCGCCATGGAGCAGGGCACCGGCGTCCAAAGCGGCGGCTGCCCCTCGTGTGCGTGGCACACGAAACGGAAGAGCGAGCAGAAGCGAGCAAACGGGCAAGAAGAGGGCGTTGTATTCATGCAGCTGCCAGCGCCGACCATCTTGGGCCGGAAAGGGGCCGCCACGAGCGACAGGCAAGGGCCGCGATATCCAGCGCGCGTTCCAAGATCCGGGTTGCATTTAGCCAACAGGGAGGTACCCTCTTTCCCCTGTCCTGAGGGTATGCATGTTCCGTCAGTTGTTGGCCACCACCGCCCTGAACGGTCAAATATGTTGCCGCATCTTTTGAGGGCTTGGCGATGGCAAAACCTAAAAAACCTGCCACAAAGGCCAACAGCCACAAAGGGCGCTGTTCAGACTGCATGTTAGCTGCGGATGTGGTGCGGATCAGTCCCCCTTGTCCTGGGCCGTCCACCTTCCGTGGGATCCGGGTCTCGTTGATGTTGCACGGCCTTTTGGCAACTGAAACTTACTTGCGAGGGACGAAACAAGCCACGACAAAAAATAATGCACACCTTATGGCAGCAATTGCGTGCGCGTCTGGCCGGATGCCCGCTGTATTCATCCACTCAATGTACATCGCTGGTGCAGGGATGACCAGGCACGCGTTCAACGGCCTAGGTTCTCCGAAACGACAAACAAGAACAGCGGCAAGTTGGCAATTGCGAACACTTTGTCTGGATTGCAGCTGGCAGATGCACGGCTGTCAAATGCAAGCGCGTCGCACCCTCACCCAGAAATCGCTATTAACTCCTCCCCTCTGGCGTGTGCAGTGGCGCCACGGACAACCCTGAGGCAGTTGTAGGCAGTGCTGTTGCCTCAGAATGGAAAACAAAAGTCAAAAATAGAACACCTGTTGCGGTGTGCGATGAAGCGATCAACAGGGATTTCTGCTCCCTTGGATTTGAACCAGATTGTTCAGGAGCCCCAGTCCAAGGTACGCTCTTCCTTGGGTGAGTAGCACAACAGTGGAAGCACCTTCATGTGGGCATCCTTTCTGCCACCCCTGTGTCGTGCGATGGAAACAGCAACAAAACACAATTTGGAGGGAAACAGTTTGTGGCATGTGTAGTTGATGTGTTGGTGGGTTGGCAGGGTCAACAACACAGGTGAAATCGACATCAGTTGAATTTTGCTGTTTGCACAGCACCAGGATGACAACTGCGATGAGGGCACCCAATGAGCTTGAAAGCCAACATAACGAATTTCGCTCTGAGCACTGCAATTCTTTCATGCATTTGGCCTCAATAGGTGCAGGTGCTGGTGCACCACTCCTGACAGTGGACACTCCAGTCGTGCATCAACAAATCCTTGATTCTGTTGCATGTTCCCAGAGTACGAATTGGGACTGATTGGCTGCAAGTCATTGGGCATAGTTCGGTGACTAACAAAGTCCTTGCAGATACTCAGTTCTGCACCCGCAAAATTCAGCAACCATTTAACCATTGACATTTTTTTGACCAGCTTGCAAGGTGCTTTGCGGTCCATGCCATTTGGTGTTCTTCAGCGACGGGCAAGTCATCGGGCACATGGTTGATAGAAGCACCAAAACGTGTTTAGGACTCTTGGGCAGGACGTTCGCATCCCAACGTGAGTGCATTCGAGACGACGATTGGAAATTGCTTCATCTTAAAATCACTGATGCTCAACTTGGTCGGAGCACCAGAGTGGTTGCTCAGCTGACAGGGGGCGACGCTGCGGTCATCAATCCAGTTGTGGATCTTCATCCACACGAATTCGAACATGAGCTTGGCAAGGAAGTACATGGTTGCCTGGAGCTGGGCACAAGCATTGGTTTTCGATGCGATGTTCTAAAAAGCAACGAAGAGGCGCAGAAGTACTTGCTGCAGTTCTACCCTTCGTTAGCAGGCAGGGATGTAGTGGTGAACATGGGGGAAATGGTGATTAAGGGGCTTGACTGTGGGCAAGATAGCTCACAGTGGAGTCAGTAGATAGGCATACACCAAGAGGGCACTGGCATGGTGTGGCACCTCCAAGGTGGACTGACAATTGGCAAGAAATCATGTGCAAGTCTAAGAGCAAGGAAGATAAATTGCATCCCATGACCCAACAGTGGCCCATTACAACCATTTTGCATTCCCACTAGTTTCCTTCCTGATCCTCTGAAGTTCACATGGTATGAGTCCTGGGCAGACTTTACTGTTTGTACAGATGTGCATGCTTCGCTATGTGCTGTACACTGTGCTGAAATGTAAACCTTGTAAACCTTGCATCCATTATGGATCCCAGTTTCACTGCACTGGACCACAAGGAACTGATCAACATGCAAACGCTCCAAATGTGCCTTGGCGCAATGCACCTTAACCAAACGTTTCTAGATGAAATGCATATTCTGCTGTATTTCACTGCGTGATGAACCCATGGCTTAGAGATGGAATCGATCCTGTGCACACTTGATTCTGATGGAGGAAGAGCAAGTGTATTGCAAGATGGACCAGGTTTTAACTGAGGAGATGTGAAGCCGTTTGGAGTCTGTTCATATCCTAGAATGGAGATTCTGTGGAGCAGGTTGGGTGGTTGGCGTGCGCTCCACGTGGATATTGATATGATGACGGGCAACGCTCTGTAGTACGCGTGCGATGGGAAGCCACAGCTCTGCTGTTGAAATGCCCAGGGCGTGATAGGTACAAACACCCGCCATCATGCATCGGCCTTCCACTTATTGTACTTCATGCTTTTCGCCAAGACACACAGCTAAAATAGGAGACTGTGATTGTGCAGAAAAATGGCAGTGTAAAGATCACGGCCGAAACATGGCCAGACCTTCCGGCTGGCAAAGTGAAAGTCTTCAAAAAAGATTCACCCGTCCCCACCCAGAGCGGTTGAAAAGAGCGACAAAAGGCGGTGAGATTGGGGCGCTTTGCATGCATGTCACCGGCAGATCGGCCACAGAAGCACGGAAAACATCTGCCCACTGGCCATGGATGCTCAGGCGCATGCAATCCAAAAGGGCATTGACAGAAACACTAACAGAAGCGCAGCGATTCTCACAGATTCACCCAGTAACACTACCAGCCCAAACGACGAACATGCAATGGGAGCCTCGCGCCGAAATCCAAACGTTTGGGACCGAAAACCGCTGGTTTTGAAGCCAAAATGGTCGGGCTACGCGCCACGACCTGTGCGCAAAGACCACACGCTCAGAGAACACCACCAAGGCGCTGACAACTTCACTAACTGTTGTTCGTCCCTTTGCATCCCCTCCAAAAACGGGCAGCGCTACCTTGTGGCGCCGCACATGTCACGGCAGCCACCCAAAATAGCACCTGGAAACTTTGTACATGTCGGCGCATCAAATCTATTTTGATCCTTAAAAAGTCACATCAACTTTGGGATTTCAAATACGGTTCTCTCCCAACCCGTCCTATCCCCGAATGTCGGCAACATATTTGTAAGCTATTACCAAACACTCACTTAGTCCTCATGCAAGGATTGCATCAACAGCGCACCACCCGCAGGCTAGGCTACAGCAAAATCCTACCTCAGCTCTCTACTCTTCGGCCATCAGATTCGATTAAAAAATTGCCACACTTCACACAGCAAGGGATATATGTCACTCAACCAGCGCACCCATGACCATTCTATCCATGTCAGCACATGGCAAAACAAATGCCACCTCCGATGTTCATTCAGCAAACGAGTCATATCGCCATTCTGGCTGTTGAGTGCCGCTAGAAAAATGTTAAAACCACCAAATGTTCGAATAGAGAAGACTCGACAGGTCTATGCAACCCATCCTGAACCGTTTCCACGTTATTCAGACGTCTCAATGGTCTACCCCTGCCAATTCAGATCGGCCCTCTTCGCGACTGTCATTGAGGAACCAAACATGCAGCATGCCAACATCTTAGCTCATTTTCTGATGGATGAGCTGGGCATCATATCCTTGAGTCGCAGTCGAAGTCTGAGTTCAGTGCGCTGGCGTAGGACATGCCCACAGCTGCGTGTACATTGCGCTGCTCTGGTCATGGCCTAATGGCTGTCGATGATGTTCACTGTCCCTTGCTGTTGATGATCTGATCCTCAATGTTGCGCCCCAGTCTGCCACGGTCTGTCCACTGAACTCCGGGCCACATTCTGGGCCTCACGGGGTGCTGACGAAGGCAGGCAGGGTCGAGGGGTGGCGATCCCTGAACGGGAATCGTACGCTCAAGTCCACGGCAACGGTTTACAGCCGAGGCAAAAGGACAACAGACGCTCTGTCCTTTATACCCAGTCCGTTCATCAACATCCTTAATGTAATTCCTAGTGCTTCGTCATCTTTTCATACATTCAGTTATTTATAACACTCAATCAGTTCTAGCCGTAACATACAGCCCCATTACTCTCAATCGCGAACGCCCTCGTTGCGATCTTTCATGCATTTTCTAAACACCATCATCTCAGTTGACTTAAACATAATATCTCATCGCATTCTCGAATCCACAATGTTACAATAATCAAATACCATCCGGCCCTTTTCATAGCCCTTTACTTCAATTATCAAGCAGATGTAGAATCCTTGCATACACTTTGTTCACACAGATCATCGCGGTCTTGCCATCACTGTCCTTTAGTTACTTTCCGTTCGATGAACTCCTTGAGACGATCAACATGGACTTCTTCCGAATCAGCGCCTCGTGCCTTCCGATCAATCTCGTATCTCTGATCAGAGAGGCGACGCAAAATACGATATGGTCCAAGCCAGTGAGGGTCTAATTTCCGCCCATGCTGCTTGAACCTCACCGTATTGCGTAACCATATTTTTTGACCCGGTTTGAACTGAACCTTGCGCACAGTTTTGGTGGTTTCTTCTCTTCCTTTCATTACGGCTGCTCGATTTGCATCAATCCCATCACGGCGCAACTGCAGTTCGTCAATTCTCTGCTGCAATTCCTCAGGCTCCGGTTTTCTCCAGCCCTCCGCTAGTGATTCCACTCTGTGTACCGGTACCGCCACCTCATGTGTTCGCTTTGGTGTATACCCCATCAAAGCTTCGAAAGGAGAGCACTTCATTGACTCAACAATCCGGGAGTTGACAGCCAGAACTGCGCGCCCCAACTCGCGTATCCACAGTTCGCTGTGTCCATCAGTTAGCCTCCTCAAGCGATCCAACAACTCACGATTCGTGCGCTCAACCAGTCCGTTGCTTTTAGGCGAGTAGGCTGGTGAATAGACCCATGCTACTCCAAGATCACGTGCCATCTGTCGAAGATGTCGCTCCTTAAATGCCATTCCCCGGTCAGAAAAGCAGATTCTGGGGATGCCAAATCGGGCGCAAATTGCACTCAGCATGATCATCACGTGATTGTGATCCGCAGCTGCAATTGGCGTAACCTCACACCACCGCGTTGCATAGTCTACAACGACTAGCAAATACCTGTAGTCACCCACTGGTGTGAACGGGCCCAGAAAGTCCCATGCAATAACCTCAAACGGCTCCAATACCAACCATGTTTCTGATTTCGTTGGGATCACATTTGGGCCATACTTTTGACAGGCTTCACAGGCTTTGACGTTGTCACTGACGTCTCTTGCCATAGTAGGCCACCAATACGTCCTCATCAACTGCGTCAGAGTCATGCGTGCACCGTAGTGGCCCGCATCATCATGAACACCACTGAGAACGCGCTTTCTGTCCTCCTGACGCACCACAAGTTGCGGATCGCCCACAGAATTCTTGTGGTATAGCTTCCCATGCATAACTGCGAAACGGTCAGCCCGACGCTTGATGAACTTCTGATCCTTTTCTGGCATTTCTGGTCGAAAATCTCCAGTTGTGATGTACTTCTGCATGTCATCATACCATTCGTCACTGCCAGGCACCACAATCATCACATCTAAATCTTCATCAAGCGCATCTTTCCCCTCCTGAATCATGGGTAATCTCGAGAGAGCATCAGCGTTTTTGTTCAATTTTCCAGGCCGGTACACGATCTCAAAATCGTATTCTGCAAGAATCATGCACCATCGTGCCACCCTTGATGACGCCATTTCGGGATGCCTTAACAGTCCCTTCAGAGGAGCATGGTCTGTGTAGACAGTGGTGTGCCGCCCCAGAAGGTAATGTCTGAGCTTTTTAAAAGCCACAACCACAGCCATCAGTTCTTTCTCGGTCACGCCATAATTTTTCTCTGCCCTCGTCAGCGCTTTGCTCAAATAGTATACGGGGTGTGGCAACCCGTCTGATCCCAGTTGGCTGAGCTCCGCTCCCAAACACGCATCTGATGCATCGGTATGCAACAGAAAATCCTTGTCAAAACGTGGTACGGTCATCACTGGAGATGTCATTAGTGCTTCGCGTAGATCGTCAAATGCGCCCTGCTGCGCATCCCCCCATTCGAATCCAGCTCCTTTGTGTGTCAAAACACGCAAAGGTTGTGCGCGTTTTGCAAACCCCTTAATAAACCTCCTGTAGTAGTTCACAAAACCAAGAAATCTCTGGACACTCAATGTGTCATGTGGCCTTTCCCATGTCTTGATCTTTTCGATCTTTCCTGGCTCAGGTTCCAGACCCCTTGCACTGACCAAATGGCCAAGGAATACGATGGAACTCTGCAGAAAACTGCATTTTTTCGGATTCAAACTCATCCCTGCTCTTTTGTAACATTGAAAACACTTCTCAAGCGTGCTCATGTGATCCTCAAAACTGTCCGAACCGACTCCGCAATCGTCAAAGAACACTTCCACCTCAGTCCCAATGAGTGGACCAAAAGTTCGCTGATTGAGTGGAGCATAAACGGGGGGTGCATTGGTGATACCGAACGGCATCACTGTGTAGCGGAACTTGCCAAACGGTGTAACAAACGCCGTATAATCACGAGCACGTGGTGTAAGCTCCACCACATAATAGCCACTGAAACCATCAAGCACTGAGTAGTATTTTCTTCCAGCCAGCCTGTCCAAGCACGCTTCAGCATTGGGTATTGGCCACTGAATTGGAACAGTTGCCTCATTTAATCGACAGTAGCTGTGGCACATTCTATATGCACCAGACTTCTTCTTGGGGAAAATCGTCCCTGCGCCCCATGGACCGTAATACTCCTCTATCATGTTCGCTGCTATTAACTCAGCACAGCGAGTCCTTGCAAAGGCCTCGATTTCTGGTGGCCAACGTTGACTCTTTCTTGTACACATGGGCTTGGTTCCAGGTTGCAGCTCAATGTCACATTGCACCAGATTTGTGCGACCCAATTCGCTCAATTCATGAGCAAACAGGTCTCCATAGCGACACACGAGGGTGTTGAATATTGATCGCTGCTCAGGTGTTGCTGCGTCACCAATATTCAAAGTGTCGACATTATCCACTGTGATGTGGAAACAATCAACAACCGGTGACCTGCAATAAATTGCATCAGCCGTCACTGGTTGTACAGCACAACCTGCCTTGCGAACATCCCACAGGAGCCCCATACTCTCAGAATTCATCCCACCGGTTCTTTTGGAGTCATCAGCTGGAGCATTGCTCTCAATTCCTCCTCCATAAACATCATCCAAGGCGATGCTCAATGTAGTCTCTTCGAACTCAGTAGCCAACACAGCCCTGTGGATGGCACTTGCCTCTTGATTGTTTATCCACTTGGTGTTCTGGCTGACGTCTTTTGCATCTGCTTCCACTTCTGGCGGGAAACCATCATAAACCAGCCCAGAGTTGCCACTTGACTCAGAAAACGTCTTCTTTCCTTTGGGCTCATCTTGTACCGGCAGCATTTCGGTCAGCCCATGTCGTTCATCAGAATCGATTTCACGACCCACCAGCACCAGATATCCTTCCGTTGCTTCTTCTTCCAGTTCTTCTGATTCTGTTTCTTCTTCGGTCACTTCGCTGTCTGATTCATAATCATCGGAGTCATCAGACTCACTAGTCGCCACTGAAGTATCGCCAGCGATTGCTCCCGTCTCATGAGTAATGCAATCAAGCAACTCACAAACACGCTCAGAGTCAGTGAGCTGTGTCGGTACCCCCACCAATGGCAAGAAGCTGCCCTCGGCATTCTGAATAAAATGCGAATCTGTGCCCCAGAATGACACCACTTGATTAAGCCTCAACCATGGTTTACCAAGAAGTGCTGGGTATCCTGCGTTGGTGTGCATCAGATGGAACAAAACATCTGTGGAGACACCAGCCACATCAACATGGGTTTTGACGTAGCCAAGCAAAGGTCGCCGCCCACCATCTGCCATACGCACCACAGCACCACTGGGACCCAAAACACGCAATCCACACGTTTTTGCTGCATCTGGTTCCATCAAGTTCAACATTGCTCCAGGGTCAATTATAACCCCTTGGCAGGCTCGATCAGCAATGTGGCAGTCAATTCTGATTGCCTTTTCGGTTGTCAACTTGTTAGCCTCAGCTGCCATCACTTCTGGTGCTCTTGTGACTGGTTGTGTATTTGCGCCTGGTTGTGCACTGCTCATACCTTGAGGTTGTGAGCTGCCTTCCACATCCATAGCTTCTCCTTTTGGCTTTGCTTTCTTCGGCCTATCCAAGGCAATCCCAGTGCGCAATTCACGTCGCACTGTTGGGGATACTTGGAGCAGCTGTCCCAGCGAAATTGAAATTGGTAGATTGAACAAAGCTTCAGATACTTGGAACTTGGGTTTCCCCCGGCCACACACAATTTCTGTCAATGGAGTACGCTTCTTCCGTTCTCCCACACGCCTGACACGGACTCTTTTCTTGCTTGGTTCTTCTTTGTCCTCTTCAATCGCTTCTTCACCAGCAAATGCTTCCAGTTCCATTGTCATAGCATCATGGCTTCCTTTGCCATTCACGCAACGACCTGATGATTGTCGTTGATGGCTCTGAGATGGATCATCAGGACCCCGAATGTCCTCAGCTCGGACATTTGCAGCCGTTCCAAGAGGTGTTGCATTCGCTCCCGTCAGTGGCTGACCTCTACCAACATTGTTTTGGTCATTGTCTTGATGCCAATTGTTGTTGTAGTCAGCTCTGCCACCAATTTGATTCTCTCTCCAAGTCATGCGTCCTCCACCTCTTCCACGACCTCTGCCACGATTGGCTGGCCCAAAATTTCCAGGAAAAGGACTCGATTCTGCACGGTCTTTCGAGCCCATCGATGTGACCATCATGGCAGTGAGCTCACTCATTGATTGTGCCAACTTCTCCACGTTTCGCTGCAGCCCATCAATGTCGGTTTTGTCTGACGTCATGGCTCGACTTCTCATAAGCTCGCCAGCTGCTGGCAACTTCCCTTCCATGAGAAGCGTTGCTTTCTCTACTCGCTTGGCTTCTGCCACTGCATGGTCAAAATCAGGAATATCCGCTTTCAAAACATCCAAGCGGAATTCCTTCTTCAAGCCCATGACCCAATAACGTCGAAGTGCACTGATGGGAAGTGCATCCCCATCAAGTGCTTCCCGCTCAGCATGCAAACATCTGTACTTCTCAGCATAAGAGGCCACTGATTCATCTTCAACTTGTTTTGGGTTATGCAAAGCACACTCGATCTGTTCCAAATACCCAGGTGCTCTGAATCTTGTGACAAATGCAGCTTCAAACTCATCCCATGTACGTTCGTCACCTTCCCAATGTGCTGCTCTACTATTGTACCATGTCTCTGCCTCTTGTTCAAAAACTACAGCAGCATTAGCAATCCTTGCTGCTGACGTGTCCCAGCCATTACTCCTTGCTACCCGTAGGAAATGCTTGACCCATACCCCTGGGTCTTCTCCCCTTCCTGTGAAGGGACGTGCCTTTGGTTTGACACCGTGCACCATGTTGCTTCAATGTACTAGCACTGCCACATGGGCCGCTCGCGCCCTGCCACGTTGCTCGCTCGACACCAGCAGTGACGCTTCACTGTATCAGCACGATGTGCCACCTTGTAGGATTACACCGTTGGCTGACACAAGCCAACACAAGCTGACACGAGCTGACACAAGCTGACACAAGCTGCTGTCCTGCTGACTCCTTGTCACGCAATCCTCACTGTGGGGACGTGTGTGCTGTGTGGCAAACACGTGATCCCTTGGACACATCAGCAACCACAATGAATCGCCGACACCGTCGCAGCACAACACGTCGTACTGTTCCAAGCCGTAGCACAGCACTACGAGAGTGGTGCTGCACTGCGCGTCGTCCCTTGGGAGGAGGCTCAATCAGTCAGCGAATTGATCCCTTTGGCGGCGGCTGAGCCACTCTGCTACGGCGCACCAGTGACACGTTGTCGCACTGCCCGTTGGACTCACTCGCAACGTACAATTCTCTCCGTATTCAAGTCAACGGTGGAAGCCTTGACCCAAAACTGACCCCCACGCCTAGCGACAGCTGATCACCGCTGGCGCTCTTGCCAAAACACTCCAGAAGGGCCACACGAAATGGACTCTGGGTCGTTAGAGTCCCGTCGTAACCAACCGTTCGATGGATGTCTTGAATCTTCGATCCCAAAAAGTTTCTCGGAAACGTCGCCTGGGCAACGTAGAACTCTAGTGCTCTTGGCACTCAGTCCGCCCCAGGTTGCAACAGGCTAACCTGGTCCGTGTCTCGACTTGCACACCTTCTGCCTCGGGTGCCAAATGACGAAAGCAGGCAGGGTCGAGGGGTGGCGATCCCTGAACGGGAATCGTACGCTCAAGTCCACGGCAACGGTTTACAGCCGAGGCAAAAGGACAACAGACGCTCTGTCCTTTATACCCAGTCCGTTCATCAACATCCTTAATGTAATTCCTAGTGCTTCGTCATCTTTTCATACATTCAGTTATTTATAACACTCAATCAGTTCTAGCCGTAACAGTGCCAGCTTATGATAGTGCGCACACAAATTGACTGCCAGTCATTATGTTAGATTTGCCCCATCCTTTGGCGACCCGAACAGCGGCCATCATTAAAATTATTGCATTGTAACATTTCGCATTTAACATTTTTGCATTTTTACATTTTCCGCATTTTGTTTTGCGCCCCCCGCAAGCGCACTGAGGGGTGCACTGAGGAAGCAATTGAGGACATGTTCTCAAAGATAGATTCGGTCGATGGACTCCACGTTGCAGCGTGGATTATGAATACACACCGATATCAATATTGTGGGAAGGAGTCCAGATAAAACTCGACATGGCAGATTGTATTGCACGTACGCAGGCAGCACCACGATTGAGTAGACTTGTCGTCGATCTTTTCAGTGACAGGGCACTTTGGGGGCACGGATTGATGAGGACTAATGGCCGTTTCCACGGATTTCAAAGAAGACCGTGTAAACCTGCCACAATAGCCTTAATGCGGGTGAATTGGCAACTTCAACTTTGTAGTCAGATCCCGCCTAAAGAGCAATTTGGTCCCAAAGCCATCCCGCCAGAGCCTCATAAGTTAAAAGAATTGTCCATTGCCCCTCCGCCACCCGATTCGCATCTTGAGAAAGGCGGATTGATACTTAACCAGAGTCACGAAGCGCAGCGTGCATTGCCACCATGACATGTCCTACGTTGTACAACAGCGCCGAACGCATACAGCTCAAACTTATTCCTATCTTAGGCCCAGCAGTTTCCAACAATGCTGTCGTAACCGTTATACATGCACCATACAATTCGAGCAATTCGACTTTTCTGCAAGTGAAAACCTCAACTCACGATTCGACCCCGTTGATGGTCAAACAACCCCTGCCGTCTGCCCCATGGTACCCAAGGGCCATATCCGATCCAATTGCCCAAGTTAAGTCGATTGGTGCTAAGGGATTTAAAACGCTCTCCCCCCCATTGTCAGCCTTTCTCGAAAACGACAGCTCCTGCATCCCATCGGCTTTAGTCAGAGTCGCATCCTCCAGAACCTGACCATTGTCCAGAACAACGCCGCTCAAAGCAGCCACTTCCATCTTGTAAGGGGAGATATCGTCCTCCGATCCATCATCTCCTGGCACTGCAACGACAGCGTCGGCGGGCACCATTGCACAGCTGAATTTTGGAAATGCCAGCGCGAGCCAGCTCCCCGTCACTTCGCTCTTGAAGTTGAAAGAGAAAGTGTCGCTGTCTGGAAAATATTCCCACGTCAGCTCCAAGAGCCCCTCTTGCCTTATGACTTCCGTGCCATTGAGGTACGTTGCGTTGCCCTTTGGCGCTTTCGCATCAGCTACGTTGTCCTCTGCCTCCTTGTCACTGTAGACAAGGCCACAGTCGTCGCAATCCACTCGCACAAAAGAAGAGTCTATGTGGAAAGTGCTGTTGGTGTTCAACTCGCCGAAGCCACCGCCTCCACCCCCTTCCATCGCTCTGCAATCTAATCCGTCCAGGATGTCAAACACGCTGTCCTCAAACTCGGTAGTGTGGTTGTAAAAGATGTCAATGGCGTCGCCCTGGCCAGGAGACCCAGGGGTCTCTCTGAGAAGGGGGCGACGCTTCATGCCCTCCGGCGTCTCCCACTCCTGCTCCTCGTCATAGCTCTGGACCATGAAGGCGTTTTCCAGGGGCTCTGTCTTGCGCCACTGCCTAACATGCCGAAAGGCACCATTGTACAGGATGTACCCTGGGCCCAGGTACTGGGATACGGTTCCTGCACCATAGCTGTCCAGCACCCAATTGGACCGCAAGTTGCCCACAGGCACCTTGGTCTTGATGCAGACACCCTTGTCCCAATCCATTATGGAGAGCTCCCCATGTACATGTACAGCGGTTGCGTTCTTGATTCCAAACAGCAGAGATGCTTCATTGCCCTCAACATGCAGCCAATCTTGCCTTTTCCTATTGTTTGCAATGTCGTAGTAAATCCGGCCGACTGTTCTGCTCCCCTTCTGAATGAGCACAGTCTCTATGTCGGCTGCCCACCTCAAAGGCTGCGCATACTCATTTTCCTGGTTCTCGCAAGTGGAGTCCCAATGAGAGTCGATGTGCATGTGCCCACCTCCAGCGATTCCAGGAGAAAGCTGGTTGCAAACGATTCAGAGCATTGTGTCAGGTAAGTTGTTTTTCAGCATCACTTTGACGACTGTTTTCGATAGCAACTCCGCAGAGTTCAAGCATTCTTGTATCGAGGTTGCATTAACGTGCACTTGAGATAGGCGCGTTCCAACATCCTCTGTTGCAGAACGGGCTGACCATGTGCATCACATCATCACCATAGTTTTGTGAAAGGGCGAGTGAATATTAGTGTTTTAACGTTTCCAATGGCATCGAATTTCGTGTTGTTACAAAAATTCCAGAGATTCTGGCAGCCATAACACACCACTGCCCGCTTGCAAAACAACTTTCAGGACGAGCAGCAAAACCAACGTGTGCTCTCCAATCACAGCTGAGGATGTGCTTTTTAGGGAGCTTGTGCGCATCGAAGCCTTTGATCATCACTAGCCGAGGTACCAATCAACATTGCAACGGCAGGCAACGGCAACAAATGCGCCACCGTAAGCGCGTCGTGCAGCACTGGGCACGCGGCGCCCAACGGGATGCACATCGACACCGAAACACACGGCCTGCTGTCCATGCCAGGCTGCCCGTGTCACCACTGGCAGCGCTGACCGCCCACACGCGCAACAGAACCGAAACCGCAGCACGCGAGGTTTCCGCAGCGGCGCCGGCACGTCTCTACGACACATGCGGTGCCGCAGCCAGCTGGCCAAAACACACAAAACACATACCTGGCACGGTGCCGATGTATTGACAGGACCCCGATCTGTGTCTGCCGCGGGTCCCGCACCGCACTTGCCGCCCTGCCCGTCGAAGATCCCTCCAACGAACGTCTCGCACACCGCCTTCAGCTGCTCGCACGACGACGCCGGCTCGCCCACCCGGCTCAGGAACGTCGTGCGCACCTCCTCCGCCTCGCCCGCGTCCAGCACGCACACGCCGGCGAAGTCGGCGTCCGAAAACGCCTCACACAGCGCCTCGGCCGCGTACTCGCCGTCCGTCGCCCCCGGCGACGGGCCCTCGACCGTGCACCTCTTCTCCGCCCTGCCCGGCGCGTTGGCCCACAACTCCCCGGTGAACTGGATGCACGACCTGCCCTGCGTCATCGGGTTCGTGTACGCGCACGAGCCACCGCCGATGGGGAATTCGACCCCTTCCACCTTGCCGTCAGCCTGGCGGTTTTCGGGAGCGCCGTTCTGCAGCAGCGTCCGGTGAAACTGAACACCCCGCGCGGTGCTGTGTTGAGCAATTTGCTCGTCAGGCAGCTTCATCGGCGAGCCCTCCATCCACAGCATGTGGTAGGGGCACATGGCGGCCGCCTCGAGCGACAGCAACGCCAGCAGCGAGCCCAGAAGGAGCGCCGCGCGCGCGCTGGCCGCCATGGCTCGCTTGTAGTGGTGGAACATGGCCTGGGGCGAATACATTCATGAGGATTGTGGGCGTGGGGGCGGGCGGCGGGCCGGCGCCAAGCGCGGCCTTGCACTGGGAGGATTACCTCAGCATGAGGTAGCTTGATCCTGGGGCGGAGGTTGGCGCGCCATTGGCCATGGGCGATCTCGGGGCCACCCAGCCGTGCAACGGCGTGACTGGGGGTTACTAACCAGTGGCCCCGGCCCCTGGGACCAGAGGCCCATCGTAATGGACGTTCATGCGCCAATGTCCAGCAGGAAAAACGTCGTAATGCGGGCAGCCCCTGCGTCAGGGGGCCCGCTGGCCGAGCCGGGCCCAAGGGCTGCCAAGGGTACGGGAGGCACTCGCTCTGTCAGCATCAGTGAGTTCGTTTCCGCCGGGCCGGGCTCCTTGTCCCACAGAAACCGGATGTAACGGTAGATCGTGGCCGGGCGGGCGGGGAGGGCCTGGAGCTCCAAGGAGGCGCAGAACGCCTGGAACTTGGCGAACTTGGCCTGCATGGATCTCCGCGTCGACTCCGTGTAGAAAGACAAAAACTGAGACTGCATCCAGGCGCAGTCCGATTGCAGCATGCCGTCGACGTCCAGCCCGTAGAGGGGATGATCGGTCGGCATGGCCTCCACCAGGAGCGGATCATCGGGGGGAAGCGCGACCTCCCAGGAGGGTGACCGAGCGCCCGCCCCTAGGGAGGCTTCCGAGGGCGGACATGAAATGCCCGAAGGTTCCACTTCGGCGGAGGAAGGCGGGCCGGAAGAGTCGGATCCCCTGGGCGAAACATCCCCGGATGGCGGGGAATCAGAAGGTCCTCCGCCG
>CAJHUC010001445.1:0-49731 GCA_905146915.1 Ostreobium quekettii
GCCAATTGATGTTAAGTGTAACGAAATCGACATAGTGTCTTCCCTAAGTTTTAAACATCACAAAGCCCCCACCCTCCTCCTCCACTCGTCAATCAGTTGCTAGGCATGCCAAAGGTGGCACAATGCGGCTTCTTTAACATATGGTCTCCATCTAGGGACCTGGGTTCACGTGGGCCATCTCTGTCATCAAGTGCACGATATGTTTCCCAACAATCCTTTGTGTATTGTTGTTAAGTTGAGGCAAAGAAACCTGTGAACCACCATGTAAGTAACTTGAAGATGAAAGTGGCTATTGCAATTGTCATGGCCATCAATGATGTTGTTGCCAGCTCTTGGCAACAAAATTTTCACCGGCATTTGGATGAAAGTTGCCCGTCATTCACTTGGGGTACAATGACAACGCCACCTTGTGAGCTTGCATCGGCAATAGTGCATATGTGCATATGCAAAGGGAAGCGCGGTGGCCTTTCAGGACATAGGCCCACAAGACAATGACCAAGATCGAGCCGTACACCATGTCCAGTTGCTCTCACAGCATATGTACGGTCGGCACAATAGGTGTTAGTAAAGTAACCACATGCTTAGTCTCCGGCATCTCCACGTCGGCACCCACCGTCCCATTCGCCTAGGGCACTGCGTGACCCGCACAGTGGTGGTCCTGAAGTTGCCATGAGATTCGTTGCCGCGCCCCGCACTGGCGAAGCGACCCTGGGTTCGGGGTCGACCGCCACGGAGGAGCAGAAATGTTCGAGGCGCAAGCGGCATACTACTTGAACAAGTACTTGGGGCAGTACGTCGATGGCGTGGACTCCAAGTCCCTCCGCATTTCCGTGTGGGAGGGCAACGTGGTGCTGGAGAACCTGCGCGTCAGGCCAGAGGCCCTCGAAGACCTCAAACTGCCCATCACCGTCAAGGCCGGGATGTTGGGAACGCTGACCCTGAAGGTACCCCGAAAAGAACACCATGACGCGGGCGTCGGGTAGCCCAGTCGGTCTGATGACGCTTGAGCGCCTTCACGCTTCGCGATTGCAGTCTGCTGTAAACGCCTGATCATGTGCTGTGCATCGATGTGTTTGGCGGTGCATGTGACGGAGATGATAGGGTGTTGATTGCAGGCAGTATTAGTCCCACAGCCCTTGCACGTCCGTGGGTTGAACTATCGGCCTCATTTCGAATGCCTTCTCAGCCAAGGATCTGCGGACCATCATGAATTATGCAGAAAATCCGAAGCTGCTTTGCCTGCGTAAAGGCTTCCAACCTTGGTCCCAACCTCGCTCAACCAACAAGCTTGTAATTGTGAAAGTTGGCAGCTGTCAATCAGCCTTTGTCTTCCCTGGGCAGGTTCCGTGGGCAACTCTGGGGAAAGAGCCTGTTGTGGTGGAGATAGACAAGCTCTACATACTGGCAGCACCTTTTGAGGAACAGAAGAATTTTGAATCAGAAGAGGTGGGATTGGAGAATCTGCAAGGCGGCTATGACACCATCTATGTTTGCTCCGAAACCCTGCTGCTGCCAGTGCATTATTGTGGCTCCAATGTTGAACAAAACCAAGCTCACCATCTTAATGGCCGGATACTGCACCTTCAATTTATACATCAATATTTAGTCCAACACTCTTTGATAAGGAGAGTGCCTGTTATTCCGTATCTTGTTGTGCTGCAATCCTTGACAGTTGCACGTGCGATGATGAACAGGAAGTGCAGCAATTTGCAGACACCATGGAGAAGATGGAGAGGGCTGCAAAGCGGCAACGAGTCGAAACTGCAGAGCTGGATTTCATCGAGGTATTCAGACCAATGCCCGTTGCGAGCTGTCTGCTTGCTTATTTGAGGTGCTGTTTGACTTTAAATTGGCCGCAGGACTGGGGCATTCCAACTCTGTGAAACAACATGCACGTTGGGGTATGATAGTTCCACAACAGGCAGGCCCATCCTCACCATCAACAGCACGGAATGTTCTTTGCTTCCCTGAGGAGCCCTGGATCCAAGTGCTGTCCATGAAATTTAACAGAACTACAGCAAGCGTAGATAGCTGACTGTGGTATTTATACCTCCTCACTGCCAGT
Organism: Ostreobium quekettii; assembly: GCA_905146915.1. NCBI lineage: Eukaryota > Viridiplantae > Chlorophyta > Ulvophyceae > Bryopsidales > Ostreobiaceae > Ostreobium > Ostreobium quekettii. Next base: position 2,066 of record CAJHUC010001445.1, read on the forward strand.
ACAAAACTTTTGGTTGCTGCAAATCAACAGCAACTTGCGGCTGTTTCAATTATGTTGCTGTGGCAGAAACTCAACAAGAAGTCACAAAAGGGAGCAGCAAGCACCCCTGCTGGTGGCGATGAAGGCGGCTTTCTGCAGTCCTACATCGAGACCATTATCGCAAACCTGGAGCTGAGAATCACCAATGTGCATGTTCGATATGAGGTGTGGTGCAGTGTTGCCAACACTGGAGAATTCTCTTCAGGTTCTAGTGAATTGTTGTTTTGTGGAAGCAGGCATGCGCCTTTTCAAAGTGTAGATTTTTGCCTTCCAAGTTAACAACTACCGTGCATCCAATTCAAATATCGGGTTCCAGTGTGGACGATGACTCTCAGCTCATCTGTGTTACGACAGGATGATCAAACAAGTCCTGGCCAGAGATTTGCTGTTGGCTTCACCCTGGGAGAACTCAGTGCCCACACTGTTGATGACAAGGGCAACAGGGCGTTTATCACTGCACAGGAGATGAAGCAAGTCAGAAAGGTGAACAGGTGTTTGTCACCTCAGCCGGCAGGCCACATTTGCATCATCGCAGTATTGTTTCTGCTGTAGAAACCAAATTCCTGGCAAGACACTCTCCTCGACCTACCCTTGCCTGTTATTGTATTTCGGTAGCTGAAATCTTGCACATTCTGTGGCATGTGCCAGGCTGTGAATCTCCGGCGGCTGGCTGTGTACTTTGACGTCTCAAACAAGTTGTGGCATGATCAGCATGATTGGTCACAGCTGCCAAAGGCAGCGTGGGACACATCATTCTTGCAGTTGATTCACAACGAGATTGATGCAGAGGCCAGCCAGTCATTCTTGCTGAGGCCAGTAGATGGATCTATGAAGTACAGGAGAAGAATGAAGAAGGGTGGAGGTGTGGATGAGTTCAAGCAGGAGATTGACCTCAGGCTGCAGGAGATTGCTGTGCATGTGTCACGAGGACAGTATGAGCATGTTCAGAATCTGCTGACGGTATTCAACCTGTACGAGGTGGGTGTAACCAATTTTCTTATCAAGGAAGAATGTGAGGGACTAGGCTATGGCACCTCTACGCTTTGTTCTCACAGCAATAGACCTGGTTCTTTGCGAGAGCCACAGCATACAATTGTTCCTCGGCCACTAAGAGCAAGTCGATGGCTTGCTCGTGACTGCTTTGACACATTCACAGGAATTTGCATATGGCTGCTGTAACAGTTGGACTAGATCGAGACTGTTGTGATCTGGTATGTGTGCACAGAAGGAAACAATAACATGTGATCAACAGCGTTGTGAATTTGATGGTCATGGACAAGGATATGTGAATAGCACAGCTGTGCAAGCCAATGGACTCTAACTTTGCCACAGACACGTGTTGACAGAAAATTGTTGTGCTTGTGGTGTCTCCTACCAGCTCAGCTTCCCTCACCGGCATTTGCGGCCTCCTTGCCGCCCTGTGAATTCTGTTGGGGCACGTCTTTGGTGGACTTATGCCTGCAACGCTGTCAAGCACAGGATGCTGGGCAACGAGTTCCCACTACACAAGTTGAAGCAGATTTGTGAGATGCGAAGAAAGTATGTAAAGCGCTATGTTCAGTGTTTAACGGATGCCAACATTGGGGTGGGGGGTGACGACGCAATTGCTGCTATGGATGGCGAGCTACCCGAATGTACAATACTAGTTTTCAGGTGAGGTAGGTGTGTCTGACTCCTGCTGGCCGCATTCCTTGCCAGAAAGAAACCGCAAGCAGGAAAGCTGCCCAAGGCACTACCGACAGCAAGCCCCATGGTTGCCAGTTCTGAACCATTGCCAACATCTGCATGCAGCGTTTTGTGTTGGTTCATTGCTTTGCTTGTGTGGTGCAGAATCGTCCTGCTTTGGGACATGTTGGATCTGTCTGAAGGTCCTTTGATGCATCACCTTCTGCCTTCTTCCACTCCTGGAAACAAATTGTTGTTTCAACCTGGCAGAGCTATGTATTTGGAGCTCAGGTTATAAAATTGAATAGCAAGTAGTTTCTGACAGATCATGTGTTATTGAGATGTGACAAGACATGTGTTGCAGGCAGATGGCCCACGTCAAGGTTGACCATGAAAACAGGAAAGCATTAGCAGAAGAAGCCACAGCAAAGGCGGCTCTGACTCAGAGCACAGGGTGGCTGGAGTGGGTGTGGGGTCCTGCTAATACTCAGGTTCAGGGACAGCCAGGAGATGAAGGGGAGAGTCAGCCAGAACCAGGGGAAAAAGATGAGGGAGAGGATCTGTCGGTTGCACCTGAGGAATGGCAGAAGTTTCATGAATTAATGGCTGTGGAGGCAAGTAATTCTATGGTTAATGGCTGTAAGTCATTGATTGTCAGTTCCAGAGGTATCAGCAATCAACTTTGCTGGTTAGGCTCTTCCCAGGATGTTCAACCACTAATTGCTGTTTGGATTTGTGTGCAACAGATTGATGATGGCCCAGCTGACTCTGCTGATACCTTCAATACCCTGTTCACCGTGCGTGTGAATTCAGCAGCCATGATCCTGGAGGATGAATCAGGGCAGACAGTTTTGGAAGGGGTGCTAAAGGGCACCACAGCTGTGTCCAAGATGTATGCTCAGAACAGCAGCCTTCAGCTAACTGTCATGTCGGTGAGTCGGTGCCATCCAACAGCGTCAGATGTGCTGTTGTGCTGGACACTGTGATCACGTGTTCTATCGCAGGGCAGCCACACATCATCAATTATACCTGATAGCGAACTATTGGTTTGAACGAACAAGCAAACTTTGAGCCCTTTTTGCTTTACACATAGTTTGTCCTGGCTGTTTTGCAGACTGGGCTGTTATGTGCTGATGGCGTGCTGTTAAGCACTGGAATCGAGCAAATCATTGCGGAAGAGCCCAATGACGCAACCATGGACTCAGTTTCACAGGCGTTGAAAATACTATACACCAAAACACCACAGGACAAGGGTGTGAGTGCTGCATTGAAAGTCCAGTTGGGAGGCAGCTATGTGACGTACCGTGACACAGCAGTCAGGAAAGTGTTGAAATTTTTCAGGCCAGTGGCATCAGCCGACATCTCAGTCCTTCAGGCTCAGGCTGCTGCTGGAGTAAAGAAAGCGACACAATTGGCAGGAGAGCAAATTGTTGCAGCACTAAATGAGACACCCATGTTCGAGATTGATTTGTGCATGGATGCCCCAAAGATTGCGATCCCTGTTCAGGGTCACGATGACAACAAAGCGATGGTCACCCTCATTGCTGACCTTGGCAGCTTTGGGCTGATGACACATCAGTCTGGATTTCAAAATCTTCCTCCTGAGCATGCAGGAAAGTATGAGTGCCTCAAGGTGAGTCTTGGTGCAAATTGTGTGTTATGGGAATGAAAGTATTCACTATCAGACTTGGGTTCTAATGGTGTTGAGATAATTCAAGCTGGGATTGTGCGATGGCAGTTGAGGATTCTTTGCTAACCATGTGGCATTTTCTCACAGTGCTGTAGCAGTCTCTAGTACCAGGACAGTGGATGTTGCTTACCCAGGGAATGTTCAGATGCTTGACTACTAGTATGTGGCTGGAGTTGCTGAGCAACTAGCTGCAACGCAGGCAGACATGCAGGATGTTGCCCTATACCTTGTTGAAGGTAAATTTCAGTGGCCAGAACTCCACAACGGTGGCTTGGAGAGGCAAGTGTCTGCACAGCTGCGTGATTTCCTGGGCCATGCGGCGAAGGTCGTCCCTGTCCTGGAGCCCTTTGCATTGCAATCGGATGTGCAACTGACCCGTGGATGGCAGCCAGGGTATGTGCCCAACTGTTGTCAGTTGACTGGTCACATTGTAGTTTTGCATTGTTTGTTTCCTAGTGGCAATTGTAAAAGATGATTGGAGCAAGGATGTTGTATCAAGTTTACGTGGGTATCGATGGCATGCTGGGCTGCCACCTCTGGAGTAGGTTCAGCAGTGGAGGAAACTTCTCTGGTTCTGTATCTGGATTTGCATTCCATGATTTTTGCCAATTCCTTTGCCTGAATGGTGGCTGTATTTGCAGGCTTGTGCCTGTGAGACTCGATCTGAACGTGGCGTCCTTCCATCTGCACTTCAGCCCTACAAGATACGCCCGCATCATGACAATTGTGAATTCTTTATTTGATTTGTCTGCAGCTGCATCCAGTTCTCAGTCAGTTTGGACCCATTCCGATGCATCTTCGATGCATGGTGGTGTCAGTGTGTTGGCATGGGAGGGACTTGGTGGGAGAACCCCTGTTTGGCGGAAACGTTATGCCACTGTGCATGGAGGCAATTTGTACGTAAGCGAGAGTGAGATCGCGTTGGATATTGTGAAGTCTGTGTGGCTTCTTGGGGACATATATGTCTCTGCTGTTCCCCCATCGCTTGTTTGGGGAAAGAGGAATGTTGTGGCGATTGTTCCTCTTAGTGTGGACTTGAAGAGTGGTGTCGAGATGGCAACATCGACCGTCCTGCATCTGGACAGTGAGGAGAAGGCCCAGAACTGGAGAATGGCCTTGATCCAAGAGAAGGAACGGATGGCAGCTGCAACAGGGATAGTTGAGGCTCCCACAGGTAGATGTTGGCTATTGGCATTTGCACACAGTGGATATCCTCACGATCGTGGGTTGTACATCAAAATATCGACCATAAGTCTGCACAGGAATTGCACAGCGCATTTGCAATCGGGGAGCATCACACTCAGTACTCTGGATGTCAGTCATCCCACTGCATTAGAGACGTGTGTGTTTTGTTGACAGCCAGTGATTGCACGTCCAATGCCCTCTCTCTGCTGTTCGTGCGGCTCCTATCCCCCCCAAATTCAACAGCTGAGGATTTCTTGAGTGTGTTTGCAACAAATGTTCAGCCACTCAATAGACTTCCCTGCCATGTTGCAGTTGACACCGCGTTTTTGTCTTCTCTCGTTTCGGAAGAGCTTCCAGAGACATCACAAATATCAACTCCTGTATATCTGGAGGTAACAGGCAATGTTGCAGAGCTGGCAGTGACGATTCTTGGAAGACCCCCTAAAGATTTGGGAGACCCCGATGGATCTTCAATGTCAATAGGTACTTGCGTTGTTTTAATCTGAGTGGCATGGGCACATTGTTGCATGTATCTTCTTGTTTTGAGGGTCCAAAGACCCTACTGCAGCCTGGAAAGTTGTATGGTGCAGTGACAGAAGTGCAAACTGTGTGCTTGAACATCTTGAATGTGTGCTGGAATGCTGCAATTCGCCATGTCAGGCTGCAGTATGACATTCATGCTTCTGCTCCCAGGCCTTTGTTATACGTTCTCTCAGCACTGTTTATTCTGTATTGTTCCAATCTCAAAGCAAGAACTTCTGACTGTGGTGGTTGTGAGCCAACTCCAAATGTCTGGCTGCAGCTGAGGACGACGCCGGGTCAGTCACACTCTCAGATTTGAATGCTGGCCTGAACATGGACAACGAAGTGCCCTTGATTGTGTTTCGGGAAGAAAATGGCCATGTGGATCTGACAGTAGGAGAGTTTGGCTTACAAGCTGACTTGCAAGTGCAGAGTTGTGAGCTTGAAGACGTGCTCATCAGCAAACCATCAGGGATCAAACGATACCTGGCTCGATCCACTGTGGCTAGCAACCTTGGTGGGTGGTTTGCACAGTTTGTGCTCTTATTTGATGGGGATGCAGTACAATGTGCTTCTTGGTGTGGTATTCTGTTCTCTATTCTGTGAATCTGTGCAATTTGTCCCATCCTACGGAAGTAATTGTTCTCTGTGCTTCTACCATGACACTTTATGTGCCCATGTTCGACAAACTCATCATACACCCAAGCCCTGGTCTGGGCTTATTAGAATGTGGAGGATTGCATGTTTGTGGTGAATTCAACTCTGATGTCCTTGGGTATTGACCTGGTTATGCAAGAGCATAGGGCTGATGTGTATCATGAAACGATGAGGAGTGTGTTTCCAAGCAGAGGATGTCGCAATAAGCAACAGAGGCGACAATGGTGTGCTGGAGAGTAAAGATAACTATGTGAGCCTTCACTTTGTCACTTGGAGCCCATCCAGCAAGGAGTACCAGGGTGTGGACATGGAACTTAAGGTGGAGTTTGCATCCATCCTGTGGGAATGCCATCGACCAACAATCGCAGCGCTCATATCCTTCGGGCTCGATGTGACGTTGGCGATGGAGGAGGTGGCTGCAGAAGAGGCAGCAAAGGTGAACTGCATCTGTCAAACCCCAGCAAGATTCTACTGTTTGCCACTGTTGCTCCTAGTACTGATTGGCCTGTGCAATCTTGTCATCTGCAGGCATCGCAGCCTGGCGACCTAGGTCCTTCCCCTTCTTGGGCATGCTCAGAGTCCAGCACCCAATTCCTTTGGGAAGACCCCGAGCGCACCCTGTTCCGGTTGTCTCTGGTAATGGAGGAGGTTCGGCTTGACTTGAATTATGAGGATGCACCAGACTGCCACCTGGCCTCAGGCATCTTTCAAAACTTTACCTTTGACTTGGATGTCAATCCGGCCAACATAGAGCTGAAGTCTGCGCTTGGAAACGCTAAAATTTTTGACAAGACTCTGCCAGAGGACCATCCATATCAACAGATATGTGGCCTGAGGGCTGACACCACTGCATCGCTCATTGAAGTTGAATTCTCTTCACACACGCCTACAGAGTCCATCTATGAGGACCGTGTGCCGACGGGTTCCTATTTCTACACATTCCGAGCTGAGATATCCGCCGTTGACGTGGTGTTCTACTACCGCTTCATCAACGAGTTCCTTGTGTATCTGTGGGGTGAGCTGCAATAATCTACAGTGTGTATGGTCCATGAGATGCTCTGACAGTGCCAACAGAAGCAGCAAATCCTTACATTAGTGGTATGCAACAATTGTGTTTTAATGAGTTTTGGCACAATGCATGCATTTCTTTCTCAATGGCTAACAGACAGTGATGACAGCTTGAAGTAATTGGCACCTGACAAATGCAGTTGAGGAGATGTGGTTGAAATTTTGCTCAGCAGCCCACCAGATAACTGAAGGACGAATCATAAGCAGTATTGCCATTTTGGTTGCATGTTTGGGTGCAAGACTTCTGTCTCTAGCAGTCCTTGTTAGTTCGTATGTTTGGGTGCAAGACTTCTGTCTCTAGCAGTCCTTGTTAGTTCGTTGAGAATTTGACCCATTGGCCAATTTGGCCCAAATGTGTTGATATGAGTGCTAATTCTGCGCTGTGTCACACCATCATGCTGATCTTGCCACTTATGGCGTGGGTCCATACCTTTTCCTGTCTCTGGTAGATTGGCAGGTGCCCCAACACTGTAGCTGTGCACTCAGTTGACCAATGCTGCTTTGTGAATTTTCTTATTGGGCACTCACTGTGGAGCACAGCCATTGGCAGGGATTTGCTGTGTTATATGTGTGTTAGAAAGAAATTTTCAACCCAGGAAACAGGTCACACATTGAATAACCTCTCCCTACAGCTGTACGCCAGGTCCTCTTATGGTTCACAGTTGGGTTCACCAGCCAGGCATATCAATGAATGAAGCAGCGGTTGCAAATGCGACAATCTTGATCTCTTGGAATGTCTGTATGAATGCCATGAGAGCTCATCGCTGTATGTGTGGTGGTGTTTTCTGCCAGTAACATTTGCCCTCGAGCCCCCTGAGTTGATGAGCAAGCCTGCAGACATGCCTCAAGGTGTTGTTGCTGCTGCACTGAAGGCAGCAGGAGTAGAAGAGCATCTGGGAGGGATGGTCCTTTTGGACATTGAGCTTGCCGCCCCCGTTGTTCGACTACCCCCAAACTCTGACAGTGAAGAATGCATCTTTGCAGACCTTGGGCAGGCCGAGGTAATGTTTATCTGCAAAATGATTACCATAACACTGTTTACATTGGCAGGGAAGGCAAGGTGGTGCCAACTTGTTGTTGGCAAGCTTTTTTTTCTTTCTTTGCATGTCATATTTCATGGCCACAGATGCACCAGCACGGACAAGGATGAATGGAGTTGAATGTGTTGCTGTCCAGTGGCTTGCTGGAAGTCCATGCCTCCCAAAGTGCAACAATCCCAAACTGAAAACTGGCTGTCCTTAGGTGCTTTTATGTATGTCCATTGGTCTCTTGTTGCATGTGCCGAGTGCTCCTTCCAAGAATCAGCTGCAGGGGAAGTCAAATGTGGCCATGGGAGAGCCACAAGATCCATTCCTATCACTGACACTGATTCCTAGCCACCAAAATCACGTGCTTGAATGGTTCTGCACTTCCTTGATGTGCTGTGCCCTGTTGTGCCTGTCAACTTCAGTACCGCATTATCTTGAGGCTCATCCTTGGTTCGTGTTCTTGCTTGTGGGACCATCTGAAGTGGAGCACTGGCTAGCTTGAAACGAAGTTATATTGAAACAATGTTGGGCTCACAAGGAGCAGCAGGCCATGATGTGCATGACAGCTACATTCCTTCTCTCCAGTTGAAATCGTTTGATTTGCTGTTAGTCTCGCTTTGTCTCTTTAGGTGTCGAACAAATTCACAAGAATCCACTCTTCAGACCGAGATGCAGTCGTAAATGACATTCATATTGTGCTGGGCAACATGAGTGGCTCTGTTTACCGGAATGGCTGCCAAGGAGAGAATCTTATTGAAGAAATGGGCGATGGAGTTATTATCGATGTGCAAATGCTGCAAGACTCAACGGGAATGCTGCCAGGCACACGTGCATGCATTGATGTCCCACAGCTTCATGCCAAGGTCACAGATGAGGACTATGCTTTCATTCTGTCAGCAATTATTGATAATTTCTCAGTGGCAACTAAAATTCCTCCGGATGCCTTCAACTTGACAGTCAAAATGTACCCGGAGGCTCTGCAGCTGCAGTTCCAGTCTGCCAGTCTTCAGGAAAGTCAGAGTTTGAACTCTCCGTTGACAAGGATGAGCACACTGAGCAAAGGCAAGGCTAATCTGACACACAAGAAAGCTGTCCGTGATGCCAGTGGGTCTCAGGCTACACAAGCACAAGTCAGGGTTGGGAGTGCCCAATTGACACTCCTGAATGCACAGGTGGGTTTCCCCAACACCCATCCCCCTATACAGGATCTTTGGAAAGGGTACACTGCACATCCTGTCAAAGAACATATAGGGATACAATATCCCCCTGGGGTTTGCTTTTGTTCACCTATTGGAACAGGCAGCCAGCAGGTATGCTTGCCTAGACCTCTTGATTGAATGTTTCACTGCGGCGAGTGGTGGTAAGGTGTTGTGCGATTAACATTTAGATTCAGAAGAACTTCTGCATCATTTTTTGTAGTATATCAAAGAGTCTCACAAAGCTCTTGCTCAGAAATGTGCCCACTTTTCAGTATTTCAGTTTGCAAAGAACTTGTAGTTAGCGATTTCAATGCCTTATAGTGGAATTTCCTTCCAATCAAATTCCTGTGTACAAGCTCGAACAAACTGTTTCATGGTGTGTGATGCCCCCAGGTTTGTTGCAGAACAACTTCAGAGCACTCGCGAGGTTATGTTGCACCCGCTCACCACCTTGGATTTGCAGGTCTTCTGCTGCAGTCCAGTCACTAAGATGGGCTCCATCTCTACCACACCAAAGTCCTTTTAGTTTTATATGCATTTGCACGGTGCAGGGACACAATTGTGGGATACTGACTTGAGGACTGTTTCAGTTCGCTGAAGGTTGCCCTGTGTGTGTGGCAGAGTGCCAGCAGCTCAACACTCCTTGGCAGCATCAGGATGTCAAGTTTCTACTGCAGCTACAAGTCGGATAGCCCCACAAACATGGAAGTTTCTGTCTGCATCCCATCTGTTGAAATGGTGGATCTTCGCCCAGATGCTCCTGAGCTGAATGCGATTGTGCTCTCCAGTGGAGGCTCTGCAGGTGCTACATTCTCTGAAGGCATGACATACTGACCTTGCCTTTGTGTTGCAAGACACAGTGTCATCAGCACACATCTGCTCGCTTTGCATCAAACGCCACAGCATTTGCATCTGCGATGGACTAACATTGAGTTTGTATACAGAAATCATATGAATTGTTGTCTCAGACGTCCCATTCATAATTGGAACTGGAAGGACAAGTTCTCCAGCTGCCTTTAGCTTTTTTGGATACATGGGGGTGTAAAAACCTGCTCTTTTTGTTGTGCTCTCTGAATGTTACAGGAGATCTGCTGTAGCCCTTTCGCTGGTGCTGTGAACATCATACACCAGATTGATATGCAATCCAGTGCACAGGCCCAGTCAGCAACATTCTGTCACATATTCTTTGTTTTCAATGGTCTTTGGTGTCTTGTGATGCCCTTTGCTGTGATTTATTGAAGTACCCATGTTTGGCCAGATGCTTGACAGTGAAAATGTGATCAACATTCACACGCTAGTGCAGTTGTAGTGCAGACTGTAGGCACTTGTTATTGCACAGGCGCATACTTTCAAAGGGCTCGCTGGGCCGTTGTCTTCCCCTCAGAATTTTGTTGTCTTTCCTCTCTAGCTTTTGTTTCCAAGGCAATTGTTGTGTTTTGCCAGGGTGATTGTCACTATTGTGCATACAGAAAATTTGGACTCATGCATATTGGGACCTCCATGTTTATATTGTTTGCTGGTTTTCTCTGCTTGGATGGCTTGCATCGCATCGACTCTTTCAGTGCCCTGGCTGCTGATTATGGGACACTGCACAGGCATTGGCTAGCTCTTGGTTACCTTGGTTTGGCGGTGATGCTGCTGTGGTGACAGAACAGAACCTTTGGAAAGCACACAGTAGTGGGCAATGAAGGCCCTGTACAGTCACCTTTGCCGATGTTGTTATTTCAGAACTGACTGATTTGTTACTGATCGGCTACTACTCTTCCAGGTAGTGTACAAGACAACGACAATATCCACAGAAGCCTTGGCGATGAGGAGAAGCGGCTTTCCCCATCCTTACTTGTTCTTCACTATGCCTGCAGAGGAGATGAGCAATCCCTGAAGGCTCGTTTTCAAAGACCAACACTCATGCTTGAGCTTGGTTTTGGAGTTTCTGCCCTGGAATTTGCAGTCCCATCACTATCCTTAGGAAGGAAAGTCAATAAGGTAGGTTGTGGAGCATATACATATTGCTGGACTTGAAGGTCATCATGCCATGCTTGCAAGGCCATTTCTATGTCGTTGTTTCTTGAAACCGTGTGCCATTGCTGTACACAACTGCTACGTGTGTTCTGACGTGGGCCATTTGAAGTTGTGCATCTAGCTGGTACAGTATGTGTCTGAATGTGTACAACCGGGCCTCGTTGATCGTTGATTGGCTTCCTTTCAGGCCAATTGCAGGTCTTCCTTGTGCAGTATGGGGAGTTTATTTCAGCAGATGATCGGTGCCAGAATTTGACCCATACGTTTCACAATTAACAACAGGGACGTTTGGATTGCTCTTGAAGTTTCAGCCCATGATTCTCTGCCATTTCATTTTGGTCTGCAGGAATTTGTGACAAGAGATATTCTGCTCTGTGCCGAACCTTTTGTCGCTGATGGTGACTTGTGGTTGAGCCCTGAGACCCGTCTACTGGCAGACAGCCCAAGTGCAGAGTGTTTCGTGTTTGATGGCAATGGCCATCGACTCATTGTCCCTGAGGGCATCACACCCCAGGAGCCTTTGCCTCTGGTGTTGGTCGGCGTTGGCAAGACTTTGCGGTTCAGGAACGTGAAGATAGTCAATTCATTGTCACTGAACAGCATTATCCAGCTCCAGCCAGGTGCGGCATGTCTTCTCTGCAACAGCATTGCACCTGTGTGATGCTTGTCAGCATCAGATATGATACCAATTCTCCATTGGAGGCCTATCTGTCTTTGGGGCTGCCTATGGGATTTTGATATCCACGTGCACAGATGGTGGTGTGTATAAGGATGGATGTGCATATTCTCACTGGTCACATAAACTAACACTGGACAAATCGCTGCCCCTTCATCCACTGGGCGATGATGTGTGCTGTTCATAAAACAAGATTGTTTTCGTTGGCAAGTTCCCATTTCTCACTGAACTGGGAGGCTGGATGTTGCTGTGTGGACATTTTGGGGGGGGAATGTTGCAGCAAGATGTGGATAGTGTTGATGCAGGGTCTCAGGTCACTGTGAGTGCTGAAGACGGTGTGGAGATGCTAATTGGCGATGATCCAATGAATCCTAGTGGAGCCCATGTGAGTCATGCGGTGAGGAAGGCAGAGGCTGTGCTGTTGAGACAGGCCAACAGGAAGAAGCAGGCAGCAATGGCATACTTGTCTTTTGAGGCGGTCATTGTTGCAACAGGTGTGGGGGTAACTGGCAAACAAGTGGGAAATCAAATGTGTGCAGACCCGAGTGGACAGTACAGTGGTAGAAGCAATCTACCTTGTGTTGTCTTTGTGCAAATGCAATGCTGATATGTGCCATCTTGGAGGAATAGAGGCAAGAAGACTGAAGCTCTGCATCGGAAGCTGTTAGGAGGCCAATTCCCACTTCTGCAGCTGCTACCTGGGGTTGTTCATGCCTTTTTCTAGGTGTAGTGGACCATTGTGCAAATGTGGTATCCTGGTTACTTGGATTTTGAATTGCAGGGGTGTGTGTGTGTGTGTGTGTGTGTGCTACTGCAGTAACTATTTTAAGTGGAGTGGTCATATATTACAATATCCACTGGCAGTCTTGCTGTTGTGCCCAATAACTCTGTCTACAGATGGTGGATATCTGTCAGCCTCCCAAGAACCCAGTGGGCAGAGGCCATTAGCATTTGCAAGTTCCCTTGGAGCCATGATGCCAGAAGCAGAGGATCGGCCTTGATTGCTGCATGCTGTTTGTTGAATGCAGGCGTGAACTTGCAGCTGATCGATCACAGGAATGCGGAGACGAGTGCAGATCATCGTGAAGTTTACCATCGACTGTTGTCGGTGCAGTTCGATTTGCAGTTTGATTATTCTCTGGATGGCACCGATTGCAGTTTGGATGCCAAAGTCAGCAGGCTGCTTGTTGAGACAGCAACAAAAGTAGAACCGAATGCAGAAACCCTTCAGGTAGACTGGCAGCCTGATCAATTGCTTGAAACGTTTCTGCTGTTGCGAAGCAAAGTCAGTGTTGCCAAATGTGGCTCTGGTGGAATTGTAGTGTGTGCGATTATGAGGTGTGCTAAATTTCACCTGGAGGCTTTGGAGAGCAGTGGGCAACCTGAACAATTTTCTGTATTTTGGCATGTATTGCATGAATGTGTGTTTGTGGATAAACAGTCGCCCTGTCGCTCTCAAGGATGAGCATTTTCTGTTGTTGGCATATTTGTAACAGTTTTGGTAGTGTTTGTGGTGCTTTCTGCACTGCACAAGTTTGTTGTTTGTATCTGCAGGATTCTGCGCAGCCAGCGGACCATGGATCTTGTGTGGAAGGTCGAGTTCTGGAGCCCTGTAATGTCAACATTGTTGTGACACAAACCTCTGGCAACAACCAGGAGGTCCACATCAATGTCTCACAGCTGGTTGTGAGCATAACACCAGATCTTCTTGACCTTGTTCTGCACGTGCATGACCTGGTGTTGGATCCAGTGACAGTTGCCAGTGTTCACAGGCCCACAATGAACTGCAGCACGTACCAGAGCATATGGTCATCGCATCAGGGGTCAACAGACTCAACAAGTTTCAATGAGAAGAGTGGACATGACAGGAAGGGCTGGATTACCTTTTGGCGACCCCAGCCTCCAGCAGGATATTGCTCTTTGGGAGATGTTGTCACATGTGGGGAGAAACAGTGCAACGATGAGGTGTGCATTGTTCTGGTATGGCCTATCAATGCCCATGCCCTGAGAAGCTGAGAAATTGCTAACAGCAGAAGAACCACAGGACAAATCCTGGGCAGAGTTTGCTGTGGGTCATTAGAGTAGCTTGTACGTTGCGCAGCACAGTTGTATTTCATGTATGCTTGATTAGCTAATCCACTCTGTTGCCGACTAATGTGGTTTTCATTTTCAAGTGTTCCGTCACTCTCCACAGAAAGGAGATGTATGTTTCAGAAGGTTGATACCTGTACTACTCCTTATATTCTGCATCTTGCCCTGATTCCAGTCCCTTCCCTTCAACGGGAAAAGGCTGGCACATAACGATGGTCATTTTGTTTGTGAGCCTTGTCAGCTGTAAGTACACACAAGCATCGAAAGGACTGGAGTTGTGGTTCTGGACATGCCTGGTAATAAGTGTGTGTCATGACACACTTTTTTGACCCCTTGTGGCTGGCAGATCAAACATTGGAATTGTGATCATGTACACAGCAGGAAAGTTATACAAGAGAGCTTGTATCCAGGGTTTGGATATAACAATTGCCTGAATGGTTGATGTCCCAACGTCCTGCAACAATCCCTGATCGCTGTGCGCATGGGCACCTTGCAGGTAATCGCAATTGCCTTGAATAGTGGGTTTGCAGCTCACCCAACGAGCTACACAACCCTGTGGCAGTTTGGAGGTGTCACAGTTTGGATGCCAGTGCCTCCTTCTGGATATTCTGCGATCGGTTGTTTGGCTAAGAGAGGGTCTGATCCTCCTCCTGTTCAAGCTTGCTGCTGTCCCCATTCCAGCCTCTTGGTTGAAGCCGCCCTTGGGGAGTGTGTATGGCCTAAGCCACCAGCGAATCTGTGGCGTGTTGAGAATGCTGCATGCTCCTTTGTTGTTGCTACGGGCGGGGAGCACATGCCAAGAGGTGAACTCATGCGTGCTGTTCTTGCAGTGCCTTTGTTGTGTTAATTCACAGATGAGCACAATCTGCTGCATTGTGCATGTTTGACAGCTGTCTGTTGCTGCAATTCTCAGTAAATCCTTGAATGAATAATGGGAATGAAACAGTGCTTGGCATGTCTACATGGCAACTTGATTTTGTGCTGACACCTACAGGCCATTTTCTTGATTTGCGATCCCCCATCGGTGTGCCACCATCGGGATTGTCTCACATTCCAGCCTTCTCATCAATGGTTGGGAACGCACACCCCATGGTGGACCGTAGAATGTCATTCTCTTCAAATTTGTCAGATGGCCCCTGGACCGCTCTTGATCTTACTGCACATAGCTTTGAAGATTTTTCAAAGAGGCGCAAAGAAAACTTGAGGAGTCAGACTGCCAAAAAATTGGCAATCATGACAGTGGAGTTCAAGCGCATTTGGGTCGACAGCTCCGTGAAGGGGGGTCAAGGAGGAGGCATTTGGCGGCCTATTCCACCTGCAGGGTGAGTAAAACTGCACCAAGTGCTCTCCACACCCTTGCCAGCTTCCTTCTTGTTTGTGCGTGATGGAGATGACAGTGTAGTTTTCTTGTGGTGCTGGATTTGTTTGTCTGCACACCTAACACACCATTGGCACATGGCTATCATGGGCCGATTTGCATCTGTTTTGTGCCTTTCTGTGCCCACCACACGTATGTCATCACTGGTATGTCACAGGTATGTCATCACTGGGGACTGTGTGGAAGTGGATGGCATTTCACCACCCAAGGGCGCCATTGTCCTTCACGAGTCCTCCCACATGGACAACATTGCAGTGACAGGTCAATCTCGGCTTCTGGAATGCCCAATAGGCTACCAGTGCATTTGGAAGCAACAAGCCAAGCGCGGATTGGCCTTGAGCATCTGGAAGCCTGTCCCAAAGCCAGGATATGTGGCACTGGGCTATGTTGCTGAGCAGGGTGGCAAGCCACCGCCTGTGGGGCTGATAAGGTAACTCTGTGGTAGCAGTAGTGTTTTAGAAATGAGTCTGGTATCCCATCTGTGCTGCTGTCTGCTGCCACAAACACAGCTTGTCGTTTTGACAATTTGCTGGAATGGATCAATCGTGCAAGTTCGGTGTTAGTACTTTCTCTTATCTGTGTCTCTTCATTGGTATCAGCTTTTGAAGTCAAAGTTCTCCCAATCCTCTCGTTATAGTGTGTCATGGCAACAGTGGAGAGATATGGCCAGTTCCAATGTGTGACAGCCTTGCTGAGCCCCTGCTGCAGGTGTGTGAGAGCAGATGCTGTAAAGCAAGCATCTGAGCGGGGAGCCACAGCAGACATGGAAATGGTGTTGCGGAAGAACAAACTGTTTTTCTGGCTCATGGATCCTCAAACTTGTAATTTTGTGACATCGACATCCCCCCATGCTCGACCACGAGCGGAAATGTGGCAGCTGAAAACTGAGCAAGAAAAGAAGCCACTGGCCCCCACTCAACAAAATCAAAAGGACAAGATGCATGTGACCATCAAGTCAGGTACAGTTTCCATGTTCACAGACCTGATTCACAGGATGCTGAATGAGCGTGCTGAGTATGGGAATGCAGGCTATTGAAGGGGATAAGAGCAAGTTTTTCCGATCATTCAGGTTGCCTAGGGTGTCATTACTGCAAGCATTTCGTCTCTGTCTATTCTAGCTGCTTGTGGAGTAGGTCCACAACCACAAAGCTCATTGCCTGCATCGGGCCAGGGTTGCTCAGCTGTACCAAAGGAGCAAACAGAAGAGAGCACTGTGAGATGCTTGTTGTGATGCAACAATGTATGAGATGCGAGTATCATATGGCATTGGAGTGTGTGCATCCGTTAACTGCGTGCCTATGTTTTAAATGTGTGGAGTATTGCAGCCAAATCACTCTACTCTGCAGGCTCCTGTCATTCTCCTTTGGCAGTTGCTGTGGCTAGCAATGCTGTGAATGCAGAGTTTGCCCTCCATTTGTGCAGGACCAGCAAGCATACAGATGTGCGATGTTGTTAGAATGCCGATTGTGGAGGTTGAGGTGCAGGACATTGCGTTTGCTCTGACTAAGCAAAGCAGCATTGCTCAGTGCTACACATCACTGCAAGCATGTGTTCACTCCTACAATGCGATGCTGAGATGTTGGGAGCCCATCCTTCAAAACTCGCACTTTATAGTGCACCTGGATCAAAATTCATCATCACTGGTGGGTGTATTCTGCCTGGCGAGTGCTCAGTTGTGATAAATGTGCTTGTCAGTGTGTACGTGTGTACTGGTTGGGACTCAGGTTGTTGTTATCATGCCCTGTACCAATCTTGTTGCGAACCATTATGCTATCAATGGCTGCTAATGTCAACATTTGCAACCACGCTGGCTCTCATGTTGTTGATTGCTTGGCTGTTTCAACTTGTTATCAGCAAAAATGTAAGCAAGAGTAAAAGTGTTCACACAATTGCCGATCCTGCTGGTTGGCACTGTACCATTTGCTGTCAATTGTTGTAATAATAGATTGTATGCTGTGAAATTTGTGCAGGAAGAAAGTTGCATTGCACCTGGGAGCTCCATGAGAATTACTTCCACCGAAGAAACCATCCACTTGACCCTTGCTTATGCTGCAGTCAGTGCAATGTTTGAGGCGTACCGAGAGTATCAGATTGTGCATGAAGATAAAAACGGTAATTTGGTTGACCATCTGGCAAGCCCAGCTGTTCGTGCAAAACCAAGTCATTCACAGACGCGATGTTCGGTCATGTTTTCGTTCCTCTGATACATTCTTAGCTGATACGAACTGAGCTTCTTGAGTTGCAACAGGAGCAACTTAATGGGGTTGATACGTCACATATTTGATTTGTGAATGTGTC
Source organism: Ostreobium quekettii (assembly GCA_905146915.1). Classification (NCBI taxonomy): domain Eukaryota; kingdom Viridiplantae; phylum Chlorophyta; class Ulvophyceae; order Bryopsidales; family Ostreobiaceae; genus Ostreobium; species Ostreobium quekettii. The sequence continues at coordinate 19,584 of CAJHUC010001445.1, forward strand.
AAACAGAACAACATTATTCCTTGTGCGCACAGAGTCCATCGACTTTTGGTCGGGCCCCAAAAAGACCACGATGCGCAACACTGTCAGTTGATCATGGTTGAGAATGGTAACTGGCTTTGCTGTACATTGATGGATATATCAACCCCTGATGATCAAGTTTGTTTTCTTGCCAGGCAACATGTAGGAACTTGTTGGATGTTGTTTGCTGTTGTGGCAGCTGTGGTACTGGAAGAATCTGTGATACTGCAAGATGTGCCTTCCAACTGCTAGTGAAAATGCAGAATCTGATGGATTGAAAGCCGGTACTATCGTTTGTGATACTGCATACAGAGACCTTAGCCAGGTGCACACAATGAACAAACGTTGCTGAATTGTGCCTCAAGTGAATGTCTTGAGGCAGTTTACAGCTTCTGTTGATGCAGCAGGGCAATAGTGTTGGACCAGGACAACACAAGCAGTATATCCATGTCTTTAGGATTCCTTCTGTTTCTACACTGACTGGTTTGCGCTGTTCACAGGGGCATCCAGACATCAGCAAAGATCCATCGGTGTTGATTCCTCAAGATTGCCCACATCTGTGATAAATATGCTAGGGTTGCCAGCTTTTGTCCTTCTGGACTTTGGGGATGTCCAAGAGGTCGTGGAATTGGATCCTGCTGAGTGCCAAACGGTTCTGCAGCCGTTGCCACAACTCCCACAGCGACACTCTGTAAAGTGCAAGCCCATGGCCCCAGAACGTGTGCTCATGGTTGGGATTCTGGAAGCTCTTGTGAAGTGCCCTGGGAGTGACGATAACAAAGATGCATTAAGAGAGCTGTACTGCTGTGTAAGGTGTGCTCAGCACTGTATGTTTTTCAGGAGATCTGCAGTTGGATACATTGCAAGCATTTGTGGCCAGGGGCTGGTGAAGATGTGCCTCAGGGTCCCCTTTTTATTAACAAATCTGCCACAGTCACTTGTGCAGATGCACATCTGGAGATGTGGGCATCAAACCACTTGTATCTTTCTAGCATGCACACAGGCTCACAGCTATATTGTCCATCAGCGTGGGGCGTCAAGGTGTTGGGGCAGAGAAGGCTTCATTGTCTGGTTTGTGTGCATGCACCTGTATTTGCGAATTATGTTGCTCACATTTGCAGACAATGCATGACAAAACAAGTCCCTTGCACCTTGTGATGGGGTTGGGATGTCACAGCAGCACAGCAGCATCCAATCAATGCTTGTTCCTGGCACATCCAAACATGGATACGAAGCCCACAGACTGTGCACTGGGTGAAAAGCCGGTCACCAGCAAAAGAAATCCAACCACCCCTAAGATCGCCCAATGGAGAAAATAGGGACCATGTTCTACACAAAAACGAAAGCATCTATTCAGTGCGAGCACTCCAGGAAAAGAGGTGAGAGGAGAAAATTCTCCAGATTGGTGCCAGCACACCATGGCCGTTTTGTTTTGCTTTGTTAAACTACAGATAACACCCAGAAACATGCACCAGTAACCCAGCAAACAGAACCAAGCAAGGAGGATCAGAAAAGAAGGGAAAACAGTGAATGTGAGATGAACAGACCCCGTGGCGTGCCCCAGCAAGTGAATCCCATGCCTCATCTACCGTGACGAATCTCATACATGAGTGCGCAATTTAGCACGAGCCAGCATCTGCGAGTTTTTCTTTTCATTGCCTCCCTGTTATATTGCCCAACCTGTCACCAAGGCACATACCTCCCACTCATCCACCAGCAAAGTAGTGTTCTAGAGTTTTGGTGTGGTCGCAGTATGTGTGAGTCAACTTTCCTCCATCGAGACAAACATGACAGATTTTGTGTGCACAGGCTTGGAGATTCTGTGCCAACTAAACACCGGCAGCAGGGTATCAGAACACGACCAGTCACTGCTGACAAGAAAGGAGTCTTGCAATGGAACGAACAGTTCATCTTGACCCTGCCCAGCAAATGCCAAGAGGGCAACTTGAGATTGGCACTGGAGCTCTGGGAAAGCTCAAGGGATGTTGATGGCTTCCTGGTCTGCACAGCAAGTGTTGAGCTGGAAGAATGCTTGCTGAGGACAACAGGAAAAAGCATACATAGGACTGTGAAAATGGCGGATGAAGTTGACACCTGTTATGCGGGTGTGTGTGTCTCCTTAGAAGCGGAACTGTCCAGCGGATCCTTGATGATAGAAGAGGAGCCACACAGCACAGCAGGTTGGGCTCTGCCCTGGTCCCATGTCTAAAGAAAGGATGTCTTTGTTGGACTGCAATACAAACTTTCAGCTATTCTTTGTATGCTACTGTATGTGTGTTGTTTTCATTGATTTGGCATCTGTGAATTCTAGATGTACGGAAATAGATGTCAGCATGTCAGACTGACCTGGAGCTTGTTCTGCAAGGCGATAGAGCTCTCCGCCTACACCCTGGCGACGACTGGGTTCACATTCCCAGCAGTGGGGCACAAAGAGCCCGCAACTCCTCCACCTCAGTGCCCACTTTGGTTTTGCCAGTACCTCTGGGTGAAGGGATGGCCCTTGAGGCAACTTTTGGTGGTAGAATGCGACGTGAGGTCCTGCGGTCACTGTGCAGCTTTGTCAATGCAACTCAGTTGACGCTACAGGTATGATACCACAGATGTACACATCTGACTCGCCACACCACGAAATACCATTGCTTGTCGTTGAATTTGGGGCAAGCCATCAAGCTGGGCCATCTGCCCCCCACGTCCATCTTTACCTGGCATGCTCCAACCACCTGATGTGCCAACGCTTTGCAGGTTCGGATTGTTGAGGTCCAGGTTACAGACTGGGAGATGCCGCTAGCACCTTCTCAAAGTTATGACAGCTTTGGTTCTGTCTCGCTGTCAGAGGTTGTCGAAGAAGAGGTGTGTTTCGTTTTGTGGGAAATTGCATACCAGTACACCGCAAAACACATGGAGGACTGCGATGCAACTGCCCTTTGTTCCTTTGTGGATATGAGTGGCAGGGCTGCATAGAGTTGCCCAGCATAGATTGTCTCAAGTCTCCAAAGAGAATTGATTTGAGCTTACCTGTGGTTACATTGCTGAATGTGTACCTGAGCATCAACACGACATGCACAAGTGGTGTCTTCACTATGATAGGAAAGCAATGACACCCCTGTGGTGGGCTAAATCATTCTCCCAAGTGGTATGGATATCCTTATTGCCAGTTCCGTTTCCTTCCACTTTCTATGGCCAGAAGCAGCAAGCTACCAACCTGCTGTACATGCTTCTCCAGCCAATGGAGCTGCGACCTGTTGCTCAGTAGCAAAAACAAGTATGGTGGCCACCTTCTGTACAGCACCTGGCATCTGGATCACAAGCCTGCTGTGCCTGCTTAGGTGTTTGAGAACTGCCGCTTTACTCCTTTGAAGGGATGGGGAGCAGAGGGTCAGGGTTTGCTGCCAACAGACCGCAAGCGGTTCAGTCTCAGTGCAAGTGGTGCCAGGAATTCGATGGCATTCCCCACTTTTGATCTTCCTGACGGATGGGAATGGGATGGTCCCTGGGCAGTTGATAAGGCAGGATATGTGGATGCGGATGGATGGGCTTATGCATCTAGCTTTCAGGAGTCAAAGGGAGCTCAAAGACCTTTGGACTTCTGTAGGAGGCGCCGCTGGATTCGCAGAAGAAGGAGGAAACGGTCTGCTAAAGAAAATGAACCGCAGATGGTGGGTGCAACTGTGAAGTGGCGGAGTTTTCACGATCCATGTGTTCTGCAGATTTCCACTCAGACTGGTTGTGTTCCCCATGTTGTGTAGATGTTCGCTGAAACCCAGCCGTTGTGTGCAATGACCATCGAGATACCATCACTTTTCCTCTTGGGCAATGCTGTTTGCTGGATTCATCTGGATTTTTAAGTGCTGGGAAGTGTTTATGAAGGAAATCGGGAAATTGCGTGAAGCAAGTGGGCTACAAGAAAAGAATTTGCAAACGAGAAATCATCTACATACCATTCCTTACTCCTTACAGCAGCCCTGTCACTCTCCAATCTAAAGAGCTGGAGTGCTGCTCGTGCCAGCAAATTCTGCAAATCGCACACTGCAGAGTCATGAAAATTCGCTGCATGATACAACTGACTTCGGCAGTACACTTTCCATGTTCCAACATCTGTTTCAATTATTGTGTGTTCAATGGTTTTCTTGTGAGCATTTTTTATGGTTTTTCTGTGGGTCCCATCCCTACTGCTTGTTATGATGCAGAGCTCCATGCTTGTGTTTTTGATAGTTGTTCTAGGACTGTGAAAGGCATTGCCGATGTGATTGGTGCAGGTTCTGTTGATTCCTCCCCAGTGTCTGATACTTGCATGTAGTACATTGCTAGAAGCAGGGACCGCTTCCAGTGTACGATGTCGAAGGTGTCACGTTGCATCCAGCTATTTTGATTTTTTGGATGCTTGGTTGCACATTTTGATGCATGTTGGTTGCACTGTCCGCATTGAATAGTCTATTGTTCATTGCTTCACCTCATGATGACATTGTATCACTGGATTTGGTGCCAGGTGCGCACAATTGTGGTTGGAGATGCTCTTCCAGGTGGCACCCTACCGCTGCCATTGGCCTGGTCAGAAGGCCACTGGCAGTTGCAGGTGCTGCCACTTGTTGGCACCTCTTCATGGCATGGATGGAGTGGTGCCCCCATTGATGATGGCCAGGGACTGCGACTGGATAGTCTAGTCGATGGTGTGTAAAATGTTGCTTCACAGGCTTCGTCTGCATTAATTGTGTAATGTCGCAAACTCATGCTTCACGACATGAGAACTTCAACATTGAATGTTGAGTCCATATGCTGCTCCTATTTCTTCCAACAGCGTTTTGGTTGGACACTCTTATGACAGTTGCAGATGGGAAAACACTTCTGATGCATGTATGCTATGTTGCCCTGCAGGCCTCACCACACTGGTTGTATGTGAGCTGGAAGCAGATGCACAGGCTACTGTACAAGGATGCAGCAGCCCAATGACAGATGACTGGTTGTGCCATGCCTCCTACTGGATTAGCCTGATTACAGAGGGCAGGCCTTTGCCTACAGTTGCTGGCCATGCCCAGCTGACAGATTGGTCCATCACAGCCTATCCTCCACTGATGCTGCACAACGCGCTTCCACTTTCCGGGTCCTGCATTATCTGGGAACAGCCCACACAAGGTAGCTGTGGCCACAATGTGTGTGCACTGACCCTGTCTAATAGCATTTCTCATGTTCTTTTTGCCGGTCTTGAAGCTGTATTGCTGCTTTGATGCAGGGCAGGAGAGGAAACATAATGTACCAGTTCAATGTTTTTGCTGACAGCAAACTTGATTCAAATTGCATCCTAATTTTTTAAATTGCTGCCCTTCATGGTTTGTTTCCTGGCTGCCACAGATTCTGCTCTGAAGGTTAGGCAGCAGAGCCGCTTGGAGGCAGGTGCATCTGCTCAGATCCACCTTGCTGATATGCGGAAGGAGGTTCGACTGTCTTTCTATCCTGATGGCCATGATTTTTCCGAACCAGAGCCTGTCACAATATCAAGGGGTTACTGTGAAAATGCCGCCGGAGTGAGTGGACTGCAACAGCTGCCTGCACACTTTCAGGTTGCGCACAAAGGCAGCACGATGCAAGTCCAGATGGAACGTTCCTTAGATATTGGCTTTAGTTTACGGGACGATCAAGGCATGGAAGAGCTGGAACCTGCAGCTGCAGTTGCAGTTGGCTACCCATTGACACTGCACCTATATTCCCCCTTGTGGATTGTGAACAGAACAGAGGTGACCATGTGTGTTGCCATTGTGCATCAACACATTGGGCGGGCGCCCAGTGAGCACAGTGAACTCAGTGAGGAGGACAGTGAGGAAGTCGAGTCAGACACCATATCAAAGAGGCAGGATTTTCAGGTATGTGAATGGCTCTATAGATGCTGCAGGAGTGTTGGTTCTTTGCTGTAGGTTACTGCTGTGAGGTGGAAGGTGAGCGTCAGTGCTTGCATGTTAACAACACCGCTGTTTAGCCACACAATCTATGTTTAGTTCCACTGGTTTTGTGAGTATAGCACTTGCAGAGTGTTCACAGCAGCTGGTCATGTTTGAGGAACGTGACTTACTCTGGATGGGGTGCTGTGCAGGTTGTTGACATTCTGCCAGAGGGACGCAGCATACAGCAAACAATTGTTGCACAGTGCACAGTGGAGGCCTATTGCAGGGATATTATTTCTTACTCTACTCATGATCGTAGGCCTTACTATGTCAGAATTGGTGTGTTGGGCTCTGGCTGGAGTCCACCGATGCCCCTCAATGGGAATGTGATGAGTTCCAAGGGAACTGATGGGATGCACACACTGCAGACTGAGGCCATTTCCAGTCATCGAATGCTCATGCGTGCTCAGGTCCCAGAGGTCAGGACAACGTACAGCATTGTTGCCAGTCTTGATATGTCAGGTGAGTACATGTAATGTATTCCTTGGCAGCATCGTGCGCTGCACCAGCCATGCTTTCTTGGGAACAGTGCTGCATCACCAATGTCTGTGGAGTTCCTGGCAAAGGGTGGAGTGTAGGTGTATCGCATTGTCGTGCGATATGGCTGCCAGACTGTTGACAGCACAGAAAACGGCTTTGCTGCCTGACAAGCACATGATACTGCCTTTCAGGGTCGGGAAACCTTCGAACAAAAGTACTGCACCTCGAGCCACACGTGGTGGTGTCAAACAGGACAGGATTCGACCTTCAGATTGCGCAGTTGCCACAAGGAATGGTGTCCATGGGTCTGGAAGAAGTTTCTGCCTTTGGCAACCAGATTGAAGCTGCAGCAATGGATACCGTGGTGTGCCCTACACTGCCAGCTGGGGCTGTAGAGAATCCCCTGCACTGGCAGATAGGCTGTGCACCTGCTGTGATTTGTGTCAGACCTCTCTTGACTGATTTGGAGGGTACTGTGTTGCACCAGCCAAGTTGGAGCCAGCCGATTAAAATCGGGCATCCAGGGACAGGTAATACAACAACCCCAGCAGCACCTGATTTAGCTGCTGGCATTGGGGTTGTTTCTGTTTCGATTGCCAAGCTCCTTCAACAGTTTTGAAACCAGAAATATGGTGAAGCATATCTGGCAGGTGCGCAATCGTTGCTGTCCAACCCCTTCGGCCGCGTGATTATGTTGCTTTGTGTTGCTAGATGACATCCATGCATACATATCTGGATGGCCATATTGCGATCCTCCATTCCTGAGGGCCCCACAAGGAGTTCAAGAGGCTGATGCATCTGCTGATCGCCCCCTTGTTGGGTGCGTTCTGAAATTGACAACACGTATAAAGGGTCCTGGGACCCTACACGTTGTGTGCCATGGGGCCGGGCTGCAGCCTCCATACACAATAGAAAACAGAACTCTGGAGCCATTGAGGTTCAGGCATCAAGGTGAGGATCACCTCAGCGTGTTCAGGTCAGGCATACCTTCCCATCCTATTGTGTTCATGCTGTGTGAACAGCTTGCGTGCCCACATGCAGCTGACGGTACTGATGCCTTTGTGGCATCTCGTGCCTACTTCATGAGAAGATCAGGAAACACTGGGGACTGGTGTTTCAAATGTGCATGTTTCCGACAATGCTCAACACCAGGCACTTACTCCTTGGTTCCAAGCCTTGCACACCTTGCACTCTTTCTAGTTACTGGGGGCTGGCACACGACTGTGTTGCAATTTCACAGTGTACAACTTTGCTGGTGTTTGGTGAGGTGCTCCTTCAACATGTTTTGATACAGATCCCAAGTGCGCCCAGATGCACTTGCGTGTAGAAGGTCCAAGTGTATTCAATACATGTCACAGCCTGTTATGATGCACAAGCCACCATCGCTGTTGCCATGACGCCAAAACTTCAGTAAACAACAGAAATGGTGATCCACAGATTCTCCCTGGAGCCTGGTTTGTGACTACGACTGAAAGTGTCCGTACAAGGTGTTATCTTGCTCAGGTGTAGAACAACATTGTAGTGTCTCAGTTTTGAGACAAAGACAAGGCATGTTGTACTGATCGATTGCATGTGGTTTCATAGTTGGTGCCAGCTGGCACATGCTGCCACCCCTTTCTGCTCGTGGTTGGATCCTGCCAAGACTTATAGATGCTTCGAAGCAAGTGGAAATCCAGGGTGTCAGTGATGCTGGCAATCTCCCCATATGTGGTTACTCTTTAGATGAGGATGCAGACCTCCCTCCGATGTCCATGAGCGAGGGATACCTGATGGTGGAAGGGAGGCCTTCAAGTCAGCAGAAGCTCCCGCTCTTCCAAGGCTATGCCCTTGTTGAGGTCAGCACACTCTAGAAACTCCCGCCTGGACCTTGCCTGCCAGCAACTGCTGATGCACATGGCAACTGCTGATGCACATGTAGGAATCTGTATCAACACCATGCCATTCAATTTTCAAATGTGGACAATACTTTGCAGGGGACTGCTGCCAGTGCTTGTGAATGGCACAAACACTGCCTGACAGATGAAAGATCAGTAATTTACCATGTTTGCAAATGTGCTCATAAAGACAGGACTTGCTGAAGTTAAATGCTTGATGAGGTCGATGAGAAAACGTCTCGATCATTGGCCTTGACCAATGTGTGCTGATACCTCCAATTGTTTGGCATAATGCAGCAAGTTTTCTATCATGTTGAACCTGCCAATATTGTTGCCGAAAGGTTACCTGTTCCTGAAGAGGTTCAGCAATGCCCTATTGCAGAATTGGCCGCTTTGGTTGCACAGGTTGTCGATGAGGATGATATTGCTTCAGGAGGCATCAGCGCTGCCTCTGTTGCGAATCTCCTCACCAGTGTCAGCACGTGGGGAAGACGTAGGCTTGTTCGTGTTCATCCGTATCATCCCGCCAGCTGTCTTCAAAACTCCAAAATGGTTGGCCTTGGCCTCAACGACGAAAGCCCTTTCAACAAGGCATACAACGTGGTAGTGGGCATGAATGGGCTCATGATATCTTTGGTGGATCATCGCCCACAAGAGGTCCTTACCCTGAGTTTCGATGGCGTCTGCATCGAGGCTGCTACTGGAGTTGGTATGTGTGGCATTTGTTCCCCTTGTTGGTCAGATCTCGATTGCAATATCACTGGAACAGTTACGAAACTGGCAGACATGCACCACCAGAAAGTTGGTTGCTTTATGCTGATAGCGATACCAATGGACTGTCCAATACTCCGTGCTGTGAAGAATCCAAGTGCAACACGGACCAGGAGTTGCCAAACCTGCACCGGGCTGGATTCCGTCAGTCCATTTCCTTGGTTGCTGGTGGCAGTGAATTGTTTGAGGAGAGCCCACTGGCCTTATGAACGTGTGTCTCACAAGAAATAGAATTAACAGCTTGCCCACATCCTGTTAGAATAAGGGCCTGCGGCTCCATGTTTAGACCAAGCACTTCATGTTCCTACAAAATTTGTCCAAATGTATTGCTGCATGGCATGTGTTGTTAGAAAGCTGAACGCAAATCCTCTTCCAACAAGTCGATGGCGGCAAGCACATTTGCACACATGGGAGAGCCTCACTAAGCAGTGGGTTTGCTATCACAGGGAGCCGGGGCCGTTTTTCGCAAGTTCGGCTGAAGGTGAATGCTGTCCAGCTAGACGACCAACTGCCAGGCACTGCCAGTCCTGTGGTTTTGTCCAATTGGAATAAGGATGCCAAAAAGGGTGGTGAAGAGCCTCCGATATTGAATTTGATGTTCGTCAAGGAGCTTGGTCGTCGCCATGGAAGAATCCACTTTCCCACAATGTGCATAAAGATTGGTGGTTTTCAAGTCAACCTGCATGAACGTCTGATCTGGAAGGTCTTGGATATGTTCCAACTCCTTTGGTATGACAGAAGGGAGAAATTTGAAGGGACTGGCGAACAGGTGATATGCCTTGCTTCAGATGTTGCCCCTTTGGAAGCTTGCTTGTCAGCACCAAGTCCCGTTTGATTTCATTTGGTTGTGCACAGACAAGACAATACCCTTAGATATCAGGCGATGTCAGGCAAATGCCATGTGCTAGCATCCATCGTAATGTAAGGTACCCTGGATATGATGAAACTGACCCAGATGTGGGCGTTAACTGTTGATTCTTACTCATTTGTGTACTTTCCTTGTAGCTGAGTTCCGACTTGGATCTGGAGATCGACTTGCTGTCGGTTGCGGATTTCTGGATCAAGGCAAGTCTGACAATGGATCCACTAAGCCGCCCAAGATATGCAGCTGCACGCATTCTGTCCCTGGGCCTGGAATTTGCAAATGTGGAGGATGTCGAATTTCTCATGCGTGGATTTGAAAAGGAGCGACTGACCATGGCACAGTCCGTGTTTGTGAATCAAATCCTTGTTCATTTGCGGGACCAGTTCTGGCGGATAATGAGGGGACTTCTGGAGTACTACTTCAGTGTCGGTGGTGCTTCAAAGGTACAGGTTCATGCGTGTGTGAGCTTTGGAACATCAGAATTTTGCATAAATGCAGAAATTTTTACCTGCCGGTGCCCTAAACACAGAATTTGTAAGCAAATGTTCCTGCCCAAAGTTAAGGTTTGCACTAGCGTGGAAGCTGCCATCATACTCTTGTACTGTTTGGTATATTTTGATGGGTTGCTTGCCCGCTCCCCTGCCAATCTGGGTTGCATTGTACCTGAAAGAAGAACTTGTGACAACGAGGTTGTTGGTGATTGTTGTTGACACACACTAGCAACATTGCCATGTTGGTGGTTGGCATTCGCATTCCAGCATAATCCAGCAGGGTGCACACTGTGGTGTGCATGTATTGCCCTTCAACTGGCATCAGCATGCTCGTTGCTTGCTGATTCATAAACCTGTAATCAGCATATCTATCATGCACCTTGGTGTGTGTGGCGATGCCTGTCCATTTTTTCTTGTGCAGATGTTCACACATGCTTGGCAGTGGTTTCCCACATCAAAAGCTGTGGTAGTTGGATAATCTGTGAAACGCTTTTGAGCAAGACTGTTTTGCACTTCAAGGGGTTGGCGGCGATGGGAAGAGTTTTAAAGACTGTTACCGGGGTTGAGGATGTGAAAGAAAGTGCAAAGGTTCAGTCGAGCCCATCAAAGATTGGCACATTCCATGAAGGCTTGTTGGGTGGTGGGGAAGCATTGGCAAAAGGCGTCATCAAGGGTGCAGCAGGCATTGTTTCAAAACCTGTCCAGGGTGCTAAGGAGCACGGTGTGGGTGGTTTTATGAAAGGAGTGGGCAAGGTAGGTTTGATGCTCACTGCATGCTATGGCACAAATTCTGTACAGCATATTGCATGCAGATTGTGGGTGGCGATTGGCGCCTGTGTTAAGTACCTTTGTTGTAGCCAGGTTGAGGTTGTTGTGTGGTGTCTTCAATCAACTGGAGCAGCATTGATATTGCACTTGGTGGGTAAAAACACCTGCACCTCAGGGTTTCGCTGCTTGTGTGGGCATGTCATGAACGTATGGCTGATTGCGGTGGTTGTGTGATAGACAATTGACTCAACATTTTGCCACTGTTGATGACTGGGATGTCAGTTGCCCAGAAATGTAAAGGTGTGCTGTCTCAGAGAATAAGAGGAATGACGTTTGAAAATTGGCTGCTTTGTTGTGGCTGCAGGGCCTGTTGGGTGCTGCTGTAAACCCCGTCAGTGGTGTCTTCGAGGCAGCCTCAAAGATTGCTGAGGGCATTGATGTCCTAGCAGATGATATCAAAATCTCACTGACAGGAAACAGTGCCCAGGGGTATCTGCAGCGCAGACTTCCATTGTGCATTGGTGGTGACAGGGTGTTGCGGCCATTTGACAGGGTGAGAAAATTCCAGCCTTTCAGGAGTGTGCAACAAAATAGCATTTGCGTGAGAGTTCTCCTTTGTCTGGATCTTGCACCACGTATGTTGTTTTGCGGTTTATTCTCATGTCTCACCGTCTGTTGTCGTTCCACAGGAGACTGCCGCAGGCCAAGCCCTGATGTATGTCGCTTTGTGGCACGGTGGGCGTCGATCTCGTCGTGCAACCAAATATGACGATGAGGCTTACGGGGGGCACGAGCTGCTCCTTGATGCAAATGTACTGCTGTGGACAAACAAGAGGCTGATGCTCATCAACATTCCAGGTGATGTGCCATTCGGTGTTTGTTGCATGATGCTGTTCTTGCATGCCTTGTGAGCATGTGGTTGGCACTATTTTCCTGCTGCTTTCTTTGAGGGATGGCATGCTGGTCAGATCCTCCTCGTAGGTACTCCAAAGCGAGCCAGTGTGTAGTGCTGTCTGTAATGACCATTAGAAAGGCCCACCAACTGTTGTCAATTGGTAGTTCGCAGCAAAACTGAAGCGCAGTCGGTGTCCAGGTGTGGCTGAATGGCTTCGGCATGTGGCTGCGGGCTCATCACCTGCCCACATCCCTGACTTGACCCTGATTTGGGACATCGAATGGAACAACCTGCTGGCTATCAATTTGCTCAGAGCTATGCAAGGAGACAGCACGCCTGCACTTCTTGTCTACAGCAGGGCGAAGCAAATCACTTTTCCGAACTTCCTCCGTGCCATCAGATGTCCCGCAAACGAGGTAAGGAGGAGCACTGCATTTGCCCCAGTTGTGTGGTTGTATGACTGTGAAGACACATGATTGGGATATGCAATTGCCTGTGTTGTGTGTGGCATGTTGCCATGTTCGATTGCCCTACGGTTGCATGAACGTTGGCTAAGACAAGATTTGCGTACTTTGCATATGACAATAGCAATCATAGTTGCAAGTCAATTCCTTGAACATTCCACGCTGAAGGCTGTTGAGCTAAATATCAGTGGTCCCATGTCTTTAGCGCCTGTCCAAACCAGACCATGGTGTGTTGTCCACATGCCTTTCTCCTTGCGCTGATATGTCATGTTGGCCACCTACAGATATGGATGCTGAGGCAGAAAATATGGGAGACCCACCAACGGTATGTGGTTTTCAGCCCACGGATGTTGGCATATACGCGAAGTGTGAGCTGCAACAACATCGCTGGGTCATCGTCACCACCTGCGCTGTTGTCAGCAGATTTCCGGTGGATGTGGCGAAGCGAAGGAAAGGGGAGAGCAGTGTCTGTGTGGAGACCATTGGGGCCACCAGGTGTGCAATGCTGCACTTGTATGTGCCAATTCAACAGACAATTGCTGCATTTCCAAAGCATCCAGAATCGGAATGTCATTCTTGGGGTACTTGGGCTGTGTCTTTCGGACTGTCATCAGCAAATGATTTAAGGACCACATGGAATCCCGTATAGGTACCACACAGAATCGCCCTTCCCAGACAATATGCTTGCACGCTTCCATCCGATGGGAATCAGGAGGCCCTTTCTGGACTTCAAAGTCAATGGCTAGTTGCAAGGAAATTGCACAATAGGCATATACTGTACATAATACTTTATTAAAGTTAACAAGTTTGCCTGCATGGACATCACGTGCAATCGCTGCACTCATTCACACTCACCATTTGCTTTGCATTTGGGCATTAACAAACAGAAGAATTACACCAAATGGAGCAGAGAACATGCCAAAATCCAACACCGCCACATCTGTAACTTCCACGACACGATGGCCACTGCCACTGATTGTTGCAGCAGCACTCTTGATATTCTTACTTCTTCAAGTATTTCTTTTGCGCATTTTCGATCCCATATTGACAGCATGAACCAACTGGAATATGAAGGCTAAACTAGCCATACAGTCACACAGCAGGGCCTATATCAGGCACGAGGTGCGCGCTGAGCGTGCTGAGCGTTTCTGAGGCAGGTGCCAGGAAACACAGGGTTCAGATAGCACAGCATTTAAGCGTGCTACAAACCACTGGATGTAATGCTGTGTTGGCGTGGCTGGTTTATTCCACGAGGTTTGGAAATCAACGAGTTGTTAGGAGCCATTTGCTTCAGTGTGTTGAGGCTCACTAGGGTTGGTTCAGCCAATGTGATGGGGTGCACAGCGTGACTAGTGCTTTCCTCTAACCAGCAACCCAGGACCACATGTATTGAGGGCAAAACTCCTTTGTCAGACTCATGAAGAGTGCCCTGAGATGTGCGAGTGTCGACTATTGGTGAGGCAGTTTGCTTGCCCATTCAGGGTACGTTGCCCTTGGGGACGTGGCCGTCATTGGTTCAGCCGACCCTTCATCGCCTGTGGCCATGCTTCTGGACGACTCAAACACAGCAACTGCAGATGGACGGCGGTCAAGGGTTGCTGCTCCGCTGGGCTTCCATATCATTTTTCGGTCCACCCATCATAGTTTGACAGTTTGGGAGCCGATTCCTCCAGATGGATACTGCGCCATGGGCTGCATGGTGGTTTCCGGCATTGAGACTCCACCCATCGGCATTGTGCGGTGTCTTAGAAGGGACTTGGTGATGTGCACGCAATTCTTTGATGCAGCACTGTGGAAGGGCCAGAGTAGCGACATTGATACGATGGTCAGCAGCTTCTGGCTGAAAGATCAAAACCCTCTGTCGACATTTTGGGCTGTCCGCGGAGTGGATCGCCCACATAGTTCACTCTCTCTTGTGCCGAAACCGGAGGCTGTAAGAAGTGATGCCTGTTAATGTTCAGTTGCATTTTGGCTTGGACTTCAGTGAGGTATGGAATACGATAAGTTGACGATATCCTGCCACCACTTGGACGGAATGCCCGTGCTAACCATACAGAGCCGGCAAAACGGGTCGCAGGATCAGTAGGCTAGACACTCAAGCCCTCCTGCGGGCGTCGGAGCAGGTGTGCCTCGTCATTGACGCAGACAAGTGTAGATCTTGAGCCAAAATGCAAAAAATGAATATCACTGGCGGAAAAAAAAAAGAAAATTCATTGGTGATTGTGCGTTGACATTCCGCCACTCGTGTCTACGGAAATGGTCTTAATGCAGGGTTTGGGTCCCGTAGGGAATGTACAGGCACAGCGTAGTAGTGGATCGCCGATGAGAACTACCAATGCGAATTTTCAGATTGCTATGAAGCTGAGGTTGATACAATACTGTAGTTGCAGTGCCATTGGTGCAATGCCGAGTAACGCTGCAGCAAAGTCCCCATATCCTTCAGAAGTATCAATATGGGTAAGCGTGGACGTGGGTGCCAGAAATTGCCCCAATATGTCAATGATAGAGTGTTAAATACTAATGCACAGATGTCTGCTAAACAATAGCAATGAAGCCAAAATATCGCATTCATATTCGATCTTATTCCAGATTGTGAATTTCCTAGAATCCAACGTGTCTACAAACGATTCCGGATGAAGATCGTGGATCGTCGATCCCTCCAGTCCAAACCACTTCTGCTTCTGCTCGGAATGGAAAGTTCGTAGGTAAGAAGTCCCGTGTCTTGCATAGGGGGGTGGGGCCGGCCCAAGGGGCAGATCCAGGATGTTTGATGGGATATGCAGCTGCCTCATATCTTAGATATGGAATAGGGTATGTGTGGGCCTCGTGGACTGCATATCGAATTTGATGTCGGCGCCAAATCCCGAATGTGCATATCCAGGATATGGTCATGTTGTGGAGATATAGACGACCATACTCATGTGCATCAAGGATATTCAACGGTTTTCCCAACTTTGAAGGAAAAGCCAGCCCCAAAGATGCTCCATTTTGCCCACTTGGGCGAAGTGATACATTAGGATCATTGCAGCGACATCAGTTCGTAAACGGGTTTTAGCACTTCGCGATGCGTTGAAAGATCCAGCTAGGTGGCTTCCACGTAGCAGAGGTGCTACCTATTTATAGCAAAGCTGAAAATGTAGGCTACTGACGGAGCTAGTCGAAAGCCAAGGATGTAGCATTGGCTTGGCTCTTCGCCACATACAAAATTGAAAGACTGGAGAATCCGTACGCCAGTGGTTTTGAGCCAACAGTTTTCAAATGACTGGTTGAATGTGTTCTGAACTGGAGGGCTTGTTCTAAAAGCCACTGCTCGGAATCAATCGGGCTCAAATGCAGTATTTAGAAATTTTGGGTGTTCGCAAAGCACTCATGGATTTCGGGTTGTGTCATGGGCGCAAGGCAAGACACGGTAGTGGCCGAGGGGAGAAGCCTAAACAATCCTCTATTCTCAACTTCTCGCAGGCTCGCCGCTTTCAAGGGTGTCAAAGTCAGTGACGCTCTTTGAAAGCCTTGCATTTGCAAGGACTCAAGATAGAAGGAGACAAGACAAAAGGGGGGACTACAAAGGTCACACCAAAAGACACCTCAGAGGCAAATTGAAATCGCGTGCCATCAAGCGTCTCCCTTGGCAGAAGCCGATCAATGAGGTAAAGTATCACAACAACACCTGCATCTGCTGAATGTAGGCTTTCGCATCGAAAGTCACTGATCAGTATATCACCATTGATTAATCTGGCCATGTCAAATATTGTATCACGATTGAGACGGGAACCCCTCTCCTCATACACATTTGCTCCCAGGCAAAGGAAGCAAAACCGTAACCGTATTAATTACAGGACGAGTACCACCAGTCAATTCACATTCACAGCAGATGTTCTCTCTGGGTAATCGCCGTAGCTCCATGTCAATTTCGCCACATTCCAGTTGAATGTGGTGAATGATTGAATAATCAACATCACATTCACCATATCCGCACGTTATTTAATAACACATTATTCATAACTGCTCATGTGCTTTTCTCGTCCTCACTATGATGGAATCTGGTTCCACAGTTTGCCGGAATACTTTTTGCTCTAGCTCCAAAATATTGAATGTTGGTGTGGGCGGTAAGGCACTACATTTGAGAATGCTTGAAATCACAAGTTAGACATTGCAAGCACACCTCAAATACGGAATGATGGGGACACTGCATGCGAGAACAATAGTCAAGGGTGTACCGACCACAAATCGAAGTTCCCGGGATAGAAAGATTAACATTCAGGGCAGAGCCGGCAGTCTGTTGAGTCAGTTTTATATTGACGACAAAATACTGAATGTGAACTTGAATCGAGTTGAGGTCTGTGCAAATAGCCTCATGTCACTGCTTTCCGGGACGAACAGCAACACTTCACAGGCCCACATCAACTTTTTCTCTCTGTCAAAAAGATACGGACAGACACGGTTCGGCAGAAGCATACTATAGTGGCTCCGGAGCCTATCTGTGGATAATCTATTTCAAAACATAGCCAGTCTTTTGCTGAGGATCACAGCATATCGACTTTTCAAATGTGAGGGATGTTGCTGCTGACTGTGACATTTGGACCTCATCGTGTTGAAGGCACACATTCGTCCCTGTTCGTATTTTAATATCATTGTCATAAATATCGCAACAGTTCGCCGGATACAACAGAAAGTCTCCATTCATTGACTTCAGGGTTGTTGCAAAATATTCAGGTTGCCGCGTGGCTACACAACAGCGGATACGGGTCGATTTGCTTGCCGTGGTGCCAGCATATTGCATTAAACAGCATCATCCCGAATGCTTCACCACATGAAACAATACAATGTAATACCAGGTCCGACCAGAAGAGTTCGCCTTTATGATGGGACAATGTGACCAACATGATGCAAGCTGTATGGCAATGGCTGAATGCACACAATTAGCACAAAATCGCCAAACTCTACAAAGACATGGTACTGTCACCATTTCAGCGTTCTAATACTTCTACAAACTGCTCGACCACGTGTGCGTGTGCAATGCACAACAACAGAGAAGTCCTTTCTCTTGTACCGACATGCAGTGAAGCGATGGCGCTTCGTGATAGATTCAGTTGTGAGCATCCACAGAATTAACCTGCTGATTAAAATCAATAAAACACAGGAGAGCTACTGAACCGGGCAGAACCACATTCTGCGTTTTGAAACAATCTCGTCATCCTCTGACCGCCTTCGGAACAATTGAAGGTCCAGATCAAAACCCGCAACAACAGGACGATGATCAGATATTTTCACTGAGGGAATGCTCGTGTAGTAGCGCAGTGATAGAGCACCGGGGTCGCAGCCCGCTGGAATCCTCCACAGGATACGATCTGTCCATGATGGGATGCGCAGTTTCGTCGACGTGTCGTAAGTGTCCGTGTTCTTGTCGAATTTGTAGGTCGGTGGAAACGCAATTTCTCCTTCCTTGAATCCCTACAATGGGCGTTGAATGAATGGTTTAGCTTTGTGCATAAATCGCATTTCTTCGCCAAAGATAAAGCACACAGCAACAGCAACTGATTATCTCCACAGCACATCGCATATGGGCGCATATAATTTCCATGTGATTGCTTTGGATTCCATGTGTTGTATTCTGCATGTGGGTGTGAAAATTTACAGTATCATTTGTAATTCAAGTTCATACCATGGCTCAATGATTAGTATACTTCCCTCAAGGGCAAATTTGATGCGCCTTCTGTGTGTGGGCTTTCCGATCTGTCCATTGAATGCCATAATGTGATTGCCCAAATGTCGTGGGGAGCAGGGCGCTTACATGAAAAACGCGTCCCCTCTTCATTTCTCTTGCCAGCTGGTCATTTGCATGGAGAACTTCATACATTCCTTCACGGAGCACGCGGTCCACAGCCCTCCTGTTGCCATTTACTCTGTCTTGAGCCAAAAGTCCACAGAAGCAGTAAACGTGATGAAATTTGGGGATCAAAGATAATGGAGTAGCAATTGCCAAAATTCGTGGTCCTCTTGGCCTCAAACAAAGATATTTAAAAGAATTGGAGCGAGCAAAGAAAGGGAAAGGATGCATTTACTCAGCAGTCAATACTGCCGATTTTTTGTCTGTTGCATAAATTGTCCAGATGTTGTTTGCATCATTTATGAGAAAAGTCACCATATGGAGGCCATCAGATGGCTCCACGGAGAACAAGTACAGTGCGTACCCTGTAAATTACAATGTCGCGCATTCCTCTGGTAGTTACCTCAACTTTTGAAAAATAGCCATTCATTGCTTTTGATCGAACTCGGCGGTGGCATCGTCAAGAGCTGCAGGTTGTGCGGCATACTTCACGCAATCTGTGGAATGTGAGATATACATGCGGAAAATTGTACCTCGGAGTCTGCATTTCTTCAGTGCCTGACCTTCCTTACCGGTAGTTCATGTCCCCTACCCATATGCAGACGTCATGCTTCGTCGTTGCGTCATTTGCTCGTGGCTGCGCAACCCTAGCACAGAATCTTCTGTAAGGCAACTATTTCGTTGTGTAAGCATATAGCATTTCGGGAACCAATTCACAACACCTTATGAGTTAACTTTATTGCAAATATGTTGAAAACATATTCTAGTGCACATCATTGCTATGCATACATATGAAACATATTCGGCATATTCAAATTCCGGCAATGTTTGTGTGATTTTTCTAATTCCAATACTTCTGTTGCTCGTGGGTATGCACGGTGAACGTCAATGACTATGGCAACAAGAATAGAAATTGCTGCTAAAGCCGCTATTTCCTTTGCAATAGTCGCATGTGTTGCTTGTGGATGCGGATGCAGAGATTCTCACCGTAATTCTGTTTTCTCTGGCTGCCGAGTTGTCCAGTATCTGATTCCCTTTCGGAATTTTTTTGTTCAATGCCACATTCGACGAGAACAGCCCTTTGCAAACACGGGCGTAATCCTTGTTGCGTTCGCCTACTTTCTTGTCATGAGCTGCAAAATGCGAGCAGACAAACAAGAAGCTTCCCTGGCCCTTAATTCCAACACTCACTGCCACCCCGCCCTTGTTTCCCACAACGTTTCCAATCCCTGTTGCAACGGATGATGTCTGAACAGAACCGATCTGTAGACAGAGGCACCCATTTTCAGCAAAGGCGCATTCAAAATTACCCCATATAATAAACATATACCATCATGCAGTAAATTTCACATAAAAATTTTGTCTTTCCGCACAATGCCAGCTCAGATATGACAAATATGACCAGCATTTCAATTCTTAATTGCAAAGATGCAACACCGCCTTCTGACTTAGATCAACGGCAGCGGTCAAAGCAGCACTCCTCATCTGATTGCAGGCTACTTTCTATGTGAGCCAATCGTTGTAATTGAAGGGCCTCGCCAGTCCGTGTGGCGCAATGTGCATTTCGCCGCACAGTCGCGCTGCATCGTGAAATATTAGGACACGTGTCGGGGGAGGCCTACCATTGCTAAGTTTTTTCTGAAGTATAACAAAAGTCTCTATTTTCACCCATTTTACGAGATGCCGACGACGCGCAAATGAATTTGGATGAAATGGAAAATTCAATAAAATGCTCGCACCTGCCTCCTTAGACGTGCTCTTATGAAAACGGCAATGTGTATCGCCATGAGATTTTCTCCAGCTAGTTTTTCATACTCCGGACAGAGAACGGCTGCCAAAGCTTTTTCCCAACTGACCGATGAACCGTTCTCTTGAGTGCCAAATATGTATATGTCCGGCCCGCAGCCGCCCTGGCTCTCAGTAACTTTCTCTGAAAAGGTGTGCCCAGGGGGCGCCCCAAGGAAGCTGGTCGGTACGTCATTAAAAATCGCCGAATTCATGTTGAACGTGACAGCATGTATCCTCAGGCTCTCGAGCGGCGCAGGTTCCTGGAGAATTCAAATTAAAATCCCAGATTTCGACAGATTCCAAACGCTGCAGTGATTTACTGAGAAGCCGTTCTCTGTTCGTTCCATTTTCTTGACCGAGGGAAGCAGCACAGGGAGTTGACAACATGAACATCCCAGACTACATACCGCAGGTCGTTGACCAGCGGCAGCGGTGTTCCCGTTCAGTTGGGCATGTGGATATCACCAACCAGTGTTTCAGAAGCATGCCACTTCTTTTAGGAGCGCAATCAGCTTCGTTTCGAAGGTTTTGGGATGGTGCTCCGTGTTCTATTTACCGTTGAGGTTCCAGACCAGTTGGCTTTGATAGAAGGCTCGCCAGCGCAAACACCGCCGTCTGGCAACATGCCCACCACTGTGAACAGACATTGCCAATCGCCGATTTGTCTGACCGACTATCTGAGACGTACTTTTCCGCAAAAGTCCACTTCTTCTACCGCGAGTTTGGCAATGTATGTTTTATATCTTATGCCAAGGAGGGCTGTTGCAAAGGAGCACTTTAGGGGACCCTGTCAGCTGGCGATTCCTTGCCAGAGAAGAAGAATGTCGAACTTTGACTCGCATGGAAAGGGCTCCCTCTCCGGGAACACTACGTTCCGATGGAACTCGAAACACAAAATTATCAATTGGCGACACTACGACTCCCTCGCTGACCTTGCTGCAAAGGAATGACGCCAGGCCAGCCATGCCTACCATTCAACACACAATTTTTAAGAATAATGAAGGGGACGGTCTTTTGCCCCATTTGGCAGCATGGAAGCTGTATTAAATTCAACGACAAATCTCAAAAGGCTGAATGTGTCAACACAGCCTAAGGGGCTGAACATCTCCTGATGTTTTCATGGCATCCCGTTCATTTGGCTGGCATCAATGCGTGGGGATGGGCAATTCTCCCCTGGAAGCACACTGTGAACTTCATCTGTCAAGATGTCTGGTGGCTCTACCGTGGCATTTTAACGTCAGATACGAAGAACCGAACATGCAGACATGCAATATTGGGTCCTGGGCTGTACAGAAACCAGGCTTGTTATTTGCAACGCAACGCATTATGCACTATGATAGTGCATTTGCGTTTTTATGCGTAAGAACAGTAATTAAATTTTCACACTCAAACATGCCTAAAAATACGTGAACACAAGCCCCGTGTACAAAAAGACATTACGTACAGACTCAGCAGTCCATGGAGCGGCTGCCAGACGCTGGAGTGGGCAGAAAACGATACCTTGTTCGACGTTGCCCTTTCCAAGGGTGGGTGGACGCTTTGTTGCGTACGGCTTGAGGAGGCCGAGGGCGGAACATTTTTTGCGACTCCATTATGTAACCTGAATGTCTCAACGCGCCGTAAGGATATGTGAATATAGCCGCAAAAACAGCCATCACTGTGTGTTTACGAGTTTACCTGTAAAGCGTAAACATAAACGTAAATAGCAAATACAAAAGGAGAAAGCACATATGATAGATGCGCCATGAGCAGTACTACGTACTACGTATACGTTGTGTACATGGTCATCAGGTGGTTGAGGCCTCTCAAATCACGTCACCGCATTCGCTTTTTGGACAAATGATCCGCTTAATGCTCTATGGTATTTCGAGGTATTAAAAACGATCTATCAAGCACATCAAAATGGCCACAAGCACCTGTACACTCTGGAGTCAGTACCCCACCGAGATCAAGGTCTCCCCGGTGCATGGATTGCCGACCAAAGAGCAGTGGGTCCACATAATAGGCTGTGCAAGTAGTTGAAGAAAATCACGCACCATGGGCGCAAAGCAGCGGGATTGAGTGTCTGATGGCCACCTCCCCCTCCCGCTACTTTCGCCTCCTCGTGGCAATTGTCTATAGCCACCTGTGGATGTCTTGATCGCCACCCACGTATGGTAATAATTGACCCCCGCGAGGGACGACTGCCAGCAATCCATTGACGAGAACGCGGCGTCCAAAGTGGCATGAATGGGAGACTGATCGCTGCATCCCACTCATGCAACTTTCACCCTTTGCGGGTGCCAATCGTGGCCAGCCCAGAGCATCTCAATTGGCATCTTAGGTGGGCACAACGGAAGCGCACAAGGGGCAAAAGCCTGTATTACTAGTACTCAACGTTGCAAGCGCAATGGCGGAGATCCGCGCCCTTTCCACATTTTCCCCAAGTTTGCGTGCACGTCTTTAGGTTTAGGGACGTGAGCGAACCACGCCACCGCTATCGTCAATTTGAAAAAAAGCGGACGATTCTAGAGCTGTATGCGAATTCCCAGACCATCCATGAAATAGCAGATGATCACGGACGGATTAAGCTGCCCCTAGAATTAGCTTGTGGATGGTCCACCCATCTGCAAACCGTGGAGAACATTGTTAGCTGCAAATGCAGACCAGGTCCATGGACGCCCATCGTTTGGGCCGCCCACAGCTCACGAACAGAATTCGGTACATAATACTCTGTATGAGGCGGGCAGCGATGTTCTTATACAATGCAACGCGCAGCGGCCTTGCCACTTTTTGGACACGTTTGTCGAGCACACTAACTGACCGTAATTCACTTATAGGGGTCTTTTAGACACCATCGGTTTGGAATTTTCAGGCAGTAACACAACCACCC
The DNA here is from genome assembly GCA_905146915.1 of Ostreobium quekettii. Taxonomy (NCBI): domain Eukaryota; kingdom Viridiplantae; phylum Chlorophyta; class Ulvophyceae; order Bryopsidales; family Ostreobiaceae; genus Ostreobium; species Ostreobium quekettii. Next base: position 42,630 of record CAJHUC010001445.1, read on the forward strand.
TGCGTAGTTCTCCCTCGCACGCTCGACAGCCCAGTTCAAAGGCTTACATGTGAAGCAACTACAACAGGCAAATCCACCAATATGAACACAAAAATCTCAGCGTTGGGCTCCCCTATCTCCTCAGGATCTTGGGGTTCGCTGCCCGCAGCTGTCGCACCGTTGCCGCAAAGTATGTCTTACAGTTGCCAGCCTATTGGTCCAGCACCTTCCCCCGCCTGGCGCCACGACCCGGGCACACAGGAATGGGTCGCAACTCTTTCCTCCCCACAAAACATTGGACGAAAATACGACACTCGTTTTCAACATTACCATCACAACGTCCCAGTTATATCCCCAGCCATCCCCTTACTCAGTAAGGCTTACTGTATCAAGGTTACCTCAGACCAGATTTACATCTACACGATCAGCATTCTGTACCGCCTTCCGCCAACTTGACAGGTTATCAACATCTTATTGAATGATGCTGTTCACTACTTTCAAATCCCAAGCGATTCCTGCCAGCCAGTCATATACCGCCTGCATGGCTGATCTTCCATTGGTATCTGGCTCCAACGCAGCTCTGTACTGTAGCATATCAAGCTGATACCGCAGCATGGATTCCCTCAGGCCTACCCACATTGACTCCAGCCTGTTCCCACGGATCCCAGGCGCATGGACAAGGGGTTGCTGTGCGTAGCCCCTCCAAACCGTGTCCGTCGAGGCCAGAAACTGGCTGACCTCCTTGCGTGCCATTTTCTCCACCTCTCTCTCGATCCTATACATGGCATTGATCCAAAGTATTGCCTTCCGAGCCCTCACTAATTCGCCTCAAATTTCCTTCAGCTCCTCAAACAGCTTAAGTGGCATTCTCGTCAGAGTTGTCCAGCTTCCGTCCATTTTTTCACACAACTCGGCAATCTCCTCCTCCTCTCACACTCAACTGGCAATCCCTGGCGGCGTTGCCATCCTTTCTGATTGAAATCGACCAAGGTCTCCCGATGACCAAACTGCTCGTGGCCTCCCACCAACGCTTGCACGATGTTTTTCCATAACATCATCCCCTCAATTTGTCGGCAACAATGTGATAGCTCAAGTCACGTCATTTATTCGTGAAGCAAGCTTCCTTAACGCTGTTATTGAGTCCAATCAGCACTTAGCAGTGCACATTGACACCGGAGTGCCCAAGTGCTTGCCACCAACGCTTAACTGGATGAGCCATGTCAGTTGACAACCACTATAGTTCAGGCAGTTGTCACATTAATTTCTTGCCTTGTCACAACTTTCTCTATCCCCATACCGCCATGTCAGGCTCCAAAGCCTTATGCTGTCATAAATTGCTTTTTCTATCACCAAAACGTTACACAACATAATGATACCCGCCCAGCCTTGGAACCTTATGTGGTGTTTTTGCCGCATGGGTCTCATCACAGCCCTCCTCTCCGCCTCAGCGTCCATACAGCCGTCTAGCTACTATACTACCCTAGGGCTATTTGGACAGCATTGCCATGCCACCAATAGTACGTTCAGCTCCTGGTTCACCCACTTGAGGCAGCTCCACTCGGGGCCCTCTACGCAGCCAATCTCGCACCTCTAACCGGACATGGTACTGGGTCATTTGCCGCCTGCCCTCCTCTGCCTCCTGTACATCAACACGTGCCTGAAGGGCAGCTGGCGTCAGCTCACCAGCCAGATTACCCTCCTTTCCCAATTTGCTTAACCTCTGAAATCCCTTAAAGAGCACAGAATGCTCCCCATTCTCAGCCAGAAAATTATCAAAGTTGATGTCCTGTCGAGCATTATCAGAATGGGCTTTGAGAGCTTTGGTTCTTGATACCTCAATTTTCCTTGTAACCAGTGTCAGCGCCACTTCCAGAACAGAGAGTCTTGGGGCGTATTTTTGTGGTCAACATTGAGATGATCCATCAAATCTCTGAGGGCATCAGAGATTGACAATTCAACAACAAATTGAAAGTATGGTTTCATAACTTTCCAGCTAGCTTCTGGGATGCTAACCAAACTGTGTCCCTCTACAATGTATTCAGCCAGTTCTTGGCTGAATTCAAATTCTTTTGTATTTCTGCATTGCTCTTCTTGCCACTTCTCCATGATGGCTTCCTTCAAGTTGGTGCATCATTGGCATGTTCTATCAACAACGTTGATGGTTGTCCCATCTGCATTGTCTGGGCCCAATGATTACCCTTCAACCTATGAACCTTCTCTTGTCGGGCGTCATCAATGTCATCCAAAATCCGCATGATGTCAGACCTTTCAAACCTAGCAGCTTCCGTGCGCCATCCATCCGTGAATGCTTCGCGAAGCTCATTTCGTTTAGTGGCTTAAGATGGCCCAGGATTCACTCCACCGTTTGACATAGCTGGTTGATGATGTCACTGCTTTGTTGATGCTTGGATGCAAGATAGGACCCTGCTAAGGGCTTGCAATTTTTCTGCCATTGTCATATTCTATTTTCAGCTCCTCTATACATAATTCAACACTTCCAAATTTGATAAATTATAAAAAGTCCTCACTTCATCTGCTTCCTTGACCAATTTTTTGAATGGCCCATATAGTGTCCCACAGCTGTATGCATGGGTTGCCCCATTTCTCATGTCTCTTGGTGCCCTTATCTGCCATCAATACTGGCATTGAGGATGAATGTTTCCATCCAATCTCTTGGTGATTTGTCAGAAAAGTACAGCTATATTTCATGGGCGTGCCAGGGCTCATTTCTTGTCTATATTTACAGCATTAGCGATTATGTCGCAAGCCCACAGGCTAGCCTAAGGTATCATACAGAAGTGATCTTGCAGTCAAAACAGGTTGGGTGTTATAGACAGACCGTTGCACTTTTTGCAGCTGTTACTGATGCTCTTTGGTCCGGCATTACAATCTCCCGCCCCCACGACATCACACCAGAAGCTTTCTGACTGGTCGGCAGGAGGCAGCCAGCGGTCCGCTTGCAATTCAAGCCTGTGGGCATCACCATTAGCCCAATTTGTCAGGCTGGGTGGCCTGTATTGGGATTTCGCTGATGGTCAGTCTGTTTAGTTGAGTATTTTTCTGATTCAGCCAGCCGTTGCCCCACTTCCTTGCAGCTGCAGCCTCTGAAACCTGTGATGCTCTCTCTCATGTTGTTTCCACCTGCTTTGCCCTTGATTTGAATCCTGGGTTGTCACATCATTGCATTTATGCTCCTCACGGGCAGCCATGCGACCGAAATACTAGTGGCGGTGATGGTCGATAATGTCTAACATTTATTGGCGACCCGAACATGTTTCAATTGCCCACGCCCACCACTCCTGCGACTGTGGGCTGCAATGGGGTGGGCATATGCTTACATTCGCTTCCGGTGCCGAGCAACGTGTTACCCAACTTTCGCCACCTCTGTACTGCCGGGATGGTGACTCAACCCAGTTTGCATGGTATCCATAGGCCGTTTTGCAGCGCAGCAACTCGAGCATCCAGGGTTGCCAGACTGCACGAGCAGTTCAGAGACCCTTGTGTCGCTGCGTTGCCAGTTTAACCGCCCCAGGGGCAATTTGTAGACGGCTTTCATGTGCAGAGCGGGCACCCAACGGCACTGCGACCTGGAGCGAATCCAGGTCCTCATGCTGCCAGCGAGAGCCATGATTTATTGGCTGCTCTATTAATCTTTGGCACCCTCTGTTGCTTACTATCGCTCCACAGAAAAAGGCCAAACGCTACGTTACCATCCAGAAGGGTTCAATATACTATGGTAATGTCACAACACGACAAGCTTCACGCATCACACCCCACATATCAGACCAAACTACATGAATCGATTGTCAGGTCAGCAAAAGGACTTCTCAAACTGCCAAATGTTGGCAAAAGAAGTGGCGTCAAATACACCCACATCTTCAGGGCATATGTCTGCTTCCAAACCGCCACAATGCATGCGATTTATATTCCGGAATGTACCACATCTAGCCTCTCCATTGTTTGTCGCAGGCACTCAAAACACCCCAGTTTGTTGAGGTTCCCAAAAACCATGTGTTTCTTCTTCGCGTCGTCACCAATGGCCTCAATGCAACTGCAAATACGCATGTTTATTCCCTTCAAGGTGATATGGCCCTTCACGTAGATATGACCAGACAGTCCACGACAATATGACCACCACGTTGCCCACCAAACAAAATGCATCTCCCTGCCCTTTCAGCTTTTCGCTCACTCACTCCTTTTCGTCATCACATGCTATCATTGCCATTGAACAACAGGACATTGTACACATTTCGTGGGCCAACAAGAACCTTCGGGTCAGCATCAACAATCTCGTCATGGAAGCAAGGGCTCAATTAGAGAAGATGGAGCACCTGGAAAACAATCGTTTGTAAGCTGCACCTAGTCTTAATGCCATGAGATAAGTGCATGCCAGTACACTGACAACATGTACTTACGGCATGGTGGCCCCTCATATGGGCTTGTTCTGTTCAGGCAAGAAGCCATGAACCATTCATTCTTCAGCAGAAGTTTGCAACTTGTGAAGACACTCAATGTGCTGCTCAGCAAGGTGCATCAGCAATTAGCACAGGTGGAACAGCTGTCAGTGGGTTGTGCAACTTGTCTATGTTAGATGCTGAAGCAAACAAAGCTGCGGAAGGAGGCTTCCACTTCAGGATAGAGACCACAATTGAGCGTCGCATTTCATGACCATCCGATGTTAGGGGTAGTGCTGAATTGTGATTGGGGTAATGTGATATCAGTTTCTTCCATTTGTACTTCATGCAGAGCCAATCATATCTTCAGGCAACATGGTGGCAGCACACTTCTTCATTTCATGACATTCTAGCATACAAAAGCAGTGCATGTGTAGTCCAGCAATGCGTTTCAGGAGGTAGAATATACGGTGTTCAAATTCACACACCAGCTGTCTGTATAAACTCGACCATGTAAGTGATCTGATCCGATCTGAACTGATCTGTCTCACGTCTGTAACTTTTGAAACCAACCCGTACACAAAATATCAAGGCAACCTGCCATAAAAGTGCCTAAAGAAGTGAGGATGCAAAAGCTATCGAGTCCAATCTGGAACTTAGCAGCATTTTCCAACTTACCTGCAGTTGCTTTTACTTGTTTTCTGACATGTTTGCTGAGCAAAGTGCCCTAGCAAGACTAAATCGGGCTTGGAAATGCAATCGCCATGAGGAAACTAACAAAAGCTGGGTTCCAAAGCTTTACCTCTTTGATGCAGAAACTGACCTGTGCCCAAGTCAAATCCCTTGACACAAACATATCCAAAACGAAAGAGTTGTGCTATCTCCCGCATTGTCATTCCCCTGGGCAAAGGACATCACAAAGGGTGGACAAAAAGCAAAAAAAGCAAGGATATAAGGCAAAATGCTCATTTTCATTCACTTGCAGCATCTTTCAAATGCGCACCAGTTCCTTCCCTGAAGCACGTGGTCATAAATGGGATTGATTTTGGTGTATATTATGCTCCTTTGCCTGGTACCAATGGACCAAAGAAATATGTGTATCTTGAGAATGATCAGCACTATACCACCAATATACAGCAAGACTCTTAAGGAAATCGTAGGTGCCACAAAGAAGGATGCGTCTCAGCTCGAATTGACTGAAATACTGTGCATCAAAAGGATTCACACAATTATGCAATTATGAGAGTGGGCATCACCAACAGTGTCAGAACATGTGTGCTCCTCTTTGCACTTGTTGAGGGCAAATCTTGACAGCCTTCATGATGATTCTGATTGAGGCTCCTTCACATGAAATCAGCATGGATTGCCAATCGCCTGGCAGCTAAGGTGTGCTCTGCTGACATAATGTGTGAAACCAACCCGTACACAAAATATCAAGGCAACCTGCCATAAAAGTGCCTAAAGAAGTGAGGATGCAAAAGCTATCGAGTCCAATCTGGAACTTAGCAGCATTTTCCTTTTGGTGACCGCCTTGACAGCATGGCCCAGTGTCATCATTATCATAATTGCGCCAGAACCCTTTCACTATAGCCTCTGTGGGTGTCTCTAGATAAGCCCCGAAGCAACAACATGTTCAAGATATTTATTCGCAAAGTGCTGACATGTGACAACCACTTACAATCGAAGTACACATCAAATTGAGTGGCGTGTAACAATGCTGGAAAATGGATCACAATCAATGCAGAAATCCTACCAGTTGATCAACACAGTAAGAAAAAAACCGTGGCCATTACAATTGGGAGCAAGGATGAAGCAATTGACCCCACAGAACAACCGTCAGCGACTGATGAGCACCAAGTCCAGTGCAGCGCTAGGAAAATCGGAGGTTTCAATGTGGCCATGGACCACCATGACTAGCCCACAATGTGGCTGTGCATGTGAATCACGATATGTATATATGGAGACATGCAATTACAAGGCTACCAAAGCTCCACCCCGTTGCAACATCAAGATAGTGAGTTGATTCACAGTTCTTCCTCATTGCAATAGCAAAGTGGGCCTACTGATGGAAGTACACATTCTCTAGCATCCATGCACAATGTGATAAAAGCAGGGATAATGCAATCAAAACCCAATAAAGTACAAAGTTTGCAGGGGATTTGGATGTTGTATGACACAAATGTGTATGTAAAAACTGCTCTTTCGCGAGCAATACACCATGCACTCAATTTTGTACTTCCTCCGTCCGGAATTAAATGAAACAATTTGTTGACTGACCACATTTATATCGTGTACTTTTTTATTTTTTCTTCAAAATTGGCCCGGCGTATCTACTACGTGTACAGTCAATGCTGTCAAAAATTCATCGACAACAAATAAGATTCAGACATATGGTAGTACTTTGAAGCCAAATGACTCAGCACCAGAATTTGAACATTCGCAGTCAGTCCCCCACCCTACCGAAACCCAGTGCCCTAGACCCAGGAAGGCCCAACGCACAAGTGATGCCTTTTCCAGTGGTCTTCAAAGTATCAAAAGGGGAAATTGCCTCGGCGCTTGGGCTTTAGCCTAAAGATCGACAGCCTTCGCAATGCACGATCGACAGAATTGGCACATACGTCTGCATACCGCCGTCGATGGATGCTCAAAATCCCTCCCATCTTCCATCACAGTACACCAACATGCCCGAGATCTAGATGTGGCCGCCCAACTTTTTTTTTGTTATTTTA